>PVJD01007351.1:0-85792 GCA_004026545.1 Mormoops blainvillei | reverse complement strand
ACCCCATTTCAGAACTGAAGAACATGAGTTTCACAGTGATCACTATGATTAAAGAAGTCACTCTGCTGGCTGGAAACTGTGAGGTTGGACATGGCAGGATGTTTATGGTACTTGCTTGGATGTTTTACACATGGATCAAGCCTATGTTTAAAAAGATAATAACATATATTCTACATTACTTAGCAATCAAAAGAACAAGAAAGGCTATGAATATTGCTTTGACAATCCCCTTTTCTAGCATGATTAGGAGAAAACAGTGAAATGCACAAAATTTATTTATACACACTAACACACACACATCAGGCAAACTCATATCTGAAAATCTAGGAGAGGAAAGTGAAGAGAAAAAGGGAAAGAGTGAATGGAGGTATATTGTTATAACAGATTCACTTTTCATATTTCAACCAGGTTATTATTTATAACAGAGTATTAGAGAACATGCATATCTAAGTTATATTCCCCAGCACCAATGTACAGCATTCCTTTTCATGAGTTTCATTCTTTTACAACAGTAAGTGTTGCATTGATACCTTGCAAAGTGTAGTGTTACATGTGAAACTTTGATCTCCAAAAAAATTCCAGGATCAAAGTTTTCTCTGATTAGGACATAAATCAGCTAAAATAATGTGATAATGGTCTAGTCAAGAAGAAGCAGCCCGGTACAAATGCCTTTGAATTGGTGTTACTGTGTGGGGTTGGTGCATTAATGAGTTAATTCATCATTTCTTTGAACTCTCACATTCTGCTGTCACTAGGTTAGGAGTAAACGCCAGTCACTGTTACTCTATTTGACATTCATTTTCAGTTCTAATATTCTGTAAATATTAAGAGAAAAGAAAAGAAAACCCGTGGCTCTGAGAAACACAATGCAGAGAAAGTTCATGATGAAAGAAACTCACAGGCACGTTTCAACATCTTTAATACTATTCTTAATTGGAAAACTCTCATCCTAAATAAAGGACTGATTGAATTTGTGGTTGTTATTTTTGTTGTTGTTGAAGTTAATTTGAGTGTCAACTGCTTTAATTAATGCACTTATTACTGTGAAGCTGGGCGGCCTGAGCTTGAATCACAGCTCCTCCAATTACCAGCTACTTGAACTTGAGGCAATTACACGACCTCTCTAAGCCACAGTTGCTCCACTTGCAAAATCGGGATGTTAGTAGTGCCCCTCATACAAGATGGCCATAAGCATTAATAAGATAACAATTGCAAAGTATTTTAGGGTGATTGAGCAATATTTCCTACTCTAATTATTATTTCAGAGATTACGAAAGTATTAAAGCAGGAATGTTTAAGTTTTTTTCTGAGGAATTATAGGGATTTTATAGAAGCAGCTAAGGAGATAAGTAGACTGGGCTGAGATTCTTCACCCCTGCTTCAACACATAACTTCTTGTATGTGTTTTTTATGGAGAGCTTTAAAAATATTGCAAAGTAATGAGAATATTATAACAAGCATCCATGTGATAATGGTCTAGCCAAGAAGAAGCAACCATCACCCAGCTTTATACAATAAACATTTCCTAAATTTTATATATTGTTTTTATTCACAAGATTTGCCTTGAAAGATATTTCTGAGTCTAAGAAAATACTAAATAAATATGAAAACCACTGACTTACAGGCTAAATGCATTTTAGCAGGTAAAAATCCTTTGGTCGTGAATTGGAGTTAAGGCACCAAAAAAAATTGCCATATACAAAAAACACCAATACTGAGTCAGTCATGTGTTCAACTTTCCCATCTGCCTATGCTCTCTGTAGATAACCCAGTCCAATCACAGCACCATGACTTTAAACTATTGACAAACCAATAGCTCCAGAGGTTATCTCTAGCACTGACCTCTGGGAGTGCATAAAATATCTACATGGGTATCTAATAAGCATTTTAAACATAAAATACAAAAATCAGAACTCTTCATTTTTTCACCCACAACCATCTCAGTCTCCTCCATCTCAGTAAATAACACTGTCAATCACATAGTTACTCAAACCAAAACAGTAGTGATCATTTCCTCTCTCCCTCCCTCCCTTCCCTCCCTCCTTCTCTCTCTTTCCTCTACTCACATCAGAATGTTGGTGCTGAAAAAAAAATACATCTCAATTCTAGTCATTCTTAATCATGTTTACTACGATGATCCTAACTGGTCACCACGACTGTTCTCTTGCCCTTTATAATCATTCTCAATGAAGGAACCTGAGTTACCTTTAAAAAATACAAGTCAAATGGCATCATTTCCCAGCTTAAAACCGCCAGAGGAGTTACATTGTTTCTCTCAATGCAATCCAAACTCATCCCAATTACCAAGATGGTATGAAGTGACCTAAAGCCTATTCTCCATTTGCCTCCACTCCAGTTCCATTACCTACCCTTCCCCATCTTGCTTATCACTGTGCCTGGCATCCATGTTTCACTTAAATTCATTTTCCCTTAAGTATCTGTTTGAGATCCAACAATGGGAGAAACTTTCTTCCTGTTGACACCTATCCTCGCACTGCCCAAGTGGCTGATCGTGGTCAAGTTCCTTCCCGGCAGCTCTTCTCTTCCAAGCCCCAGCTCTTACCAGGCACTGACTACACCATTCCTGCCTCTTTCGCTTTCAGAAGTAGCTATTTCATCCTGCTGTTGTTATAGCGCCTGAATGCCTCACTGCCCCAAACATTGTGAACAGCCCTTTCCTTAATTAAGGTTAGCTAAACCCTTTTAGATGAGCATTTCTTTCCTGCCAGAGTCACAACTGACAGATATTATATATGGGCATTTTCTGCATAGCCCAACACATAGTTTCAAAAACATTTATTGAGTGCTTTTTGCATACCAGGCACTAAGCAAACAATCAACACTACTTTGTATTCAACATATACGTAACCATCATTCCAATGTTTCATTTAAATAAGATAACAAGGTTTTAGGAAAAATTAAAATTCAAAATAAAACTGCCAAATTAAATATGAGTTAAGAAAAATCAGCAATTTTTTTCTGATGTGTTTCTGCTGCTCTTGCAGTTGGTGTTGCTTCTTATTTTATGCACAATATAGACATATAATATATTTACGTAACATATACATATATAAATACATACATACGTAGGTTAATTTATGTTTGATCCTTACTCAGCTGCAGTTTACCAAACTGCAGGTATTAGTGCATACATTTATACAGCCACTGGCATGATCTACAAATGCAGTACTGAATTAGCTGAGGAAAATACGATCAGTGCTTTTTGATTTCCATTTTATCAAGGAGAACTCCCTCGTAATCAGCCTTCTGTAGATCCAGACTGCAACGGTGTTTATATAGACATCCAGGCGGGCTGACACTGGGACACTGGTTCTCAAGGGCTCTGACTCTGGGATCAGAGTTGTGGGGTTCAAATTCTAGCTTCACATCTTACTAGCTCTTTGACCATGAACAAGTTACTTAAACCCTCAAAATCTTAATTTTTCTCACCTGTCAAAAGGAGATAATCATTAATAACTGTGCCAGCCTCTTAAGACTGCTGTGAAAATAAATTTAAATAATATATGCCACATTGTCATCGAAAGAGCATGGTAAATATTCATGAAGTAGTCGCTACTAATGTGATTATTAGTAGCAATGATTCCACTATGAGGCTAGATACGATACTGAGAGAGATCGAGATATACAAAAGATAGAGAGTCTCCACATTCATGCTAAGATATGATACAACACTTTAGTGTTGTTTTATTTTCCCTGTTAACTACACACACAGTCACACACATGAGCACATGCACATCCATACACCTCTAAAATGTATGAATATATATTTCAAAATATATATAGGGACTTGAGTGACTGAGTATACTGTACGCTGCCTCTGCTTTAATCCAGCGTCATTAACCAAGCTTTCGAGCTCCCTTTCAAGCCTGTAGGTTGTCTATAGTAGAAAGACAATGACACTAAAGTGGGAATGAAGCCACCGGAGCAAGTTTACCACTTTTTGAAATCGTCAGAAAACATGAGCAGATCTGTTTTCTGTGAACTCAGGTCTTCATCCCTTATTTATCAGACAAAAAAAAGCGAGCCTGGTACAGAGCTTTTCAAAGAACCGTGCATGAAACATTTGTTTAGGAATGTCCATGGATCCTGCTTTTTAATACACAGGTTGCTGGCCTCTAAGCCCACACCTACAGAGTCTGAGAGAAAGGCTTTTGGAGAGATGAGAAGAGGCACCAGAACTACCTTACTTTAAAACAAGGATCTAAGGTAATTTTCATTCACACAAGTGCTGAGAACTGCTAGGATAGAATGGTATATCCCATTTTCAATCCTCAATGAAATATGTCAAGCCATTATCATTACATCTGAGGTATATTCCTGCACTGGTGACTGCCCTTGTGGATTAATGTGAAAATCAACAGTGGTCTAAAACATGCATACATTTCTCTCTGTGTTAAAATCATCATTACTTACCTTATCTTTTAACTGGAGTTTTTGCATCACCTCGATTTTAAATCCACAAAAAATGTGTAGCTTTAATTGACTGTGAGTCAGTGAGCCAATCACAAAGGCAACACAAAATTCAATCACAAACACCTGCAACTCATTACAAATTTAGCAGTACAAATGCCAGAGGCTGTAATGGGTCTCAGATAGTTTGTGCAACTCTGCCAATACTCACCTATAATTTGGACTTGACATTTACAAAAAAGACAACATTTACAAAAAGAAAAGGGCAAAGAGTTTTACCAAATAGTCCCACTCTTTCAACACCCCCTCCCTTCCAAGGCATTACAGGGAAAAAAAAATCTATTCTAAATACAGGTGCTATTTGTATTCCTTCTGGAGTGCTTATGGAACCAAATGAATTGATGAGGAATTAAACCAATATTCATTAAGGGATTTGGAGATGTATCTTTCCCAAAAAGTAATATTCTCTGTAAATGTCCTTAGCATAATAGGAAAAAAGGAGGGAAAGAAGGAAGGGAGAATGGAAATTTTTTTTAATGTCAGTTTTATTTTTAGATTTTTTTCTATTCTGATTTAAGGATTAGCTATATTCTATAAATATAGATATGAAATCTTACAAATGAAAATTGTCACACTTGCAAATATGAATCATTATAATTGTCATTGTGTGGAGTGAAAAGAAAACCAAACACAGGAGAGTTAATTCTGATTCTGGATTCACTGCTAGCTGGGTGACCTTGGAAAGGTCATTTAACAATCTTGGATTGTTTCCTCCATTTCAGCATTTGAGGACTGCAGACTCTGGCTTGAAATCCCCTTCAGTGTTCTCAGTTCCAGGGAATGGACTCCTCATCAGCTATGACCTAGAGATAGTTAATTTCTTTCTCCACACTTCTGTTAGTGTTCATTCTCCACTCTATTTTTCACAACATAAGTCTGACAAACAGGCAGTGTCATTAAGAGCAGCAGATCTTTTAATGTGTTACTATTAATGCACTTATTATACGAGGAGAAAATTTACTTTGTTCCTTCTTCTGGGGTGTTTCAAAATCTTAGCATGATTTTCCTTTGCCCATTATCTCAGAACATTTTGGAAATAGAATATTTTGGAAATAACTTCAATGCCATTTGAAGTAAATTTAGGAAAGTAAACTCATTTCAATATTTGAAATACAAATAGGAAAGCAGTCTGTTAATAAGAGAGCCACATGTCCTCATATGGCTGAGAGGGAGAGGGAAAGAAAAGAAATAAAGAGAAAAAGAAAGAAAGAAAGAGAGAGAGAGAAAGAAAGAAAGAAAGAAAGAAAGAAAGAAAGAAAGAAAGAAAGAAAGGAAGGAAGGAAGGAAGGAGGGAAGGAAGAAAGAGAAAGAAAGGAAGGAGGGAAGGAAGGAAGGAAGGAAGGAAGGAAGGAAGGAAGGAAGGAAGGAAGGAAGGAAGGAAGGAAGGAAGGAGGAGAGAGATGTCTGTTCTTTCCTTATTACCTAATTTAATGTTAATTACCTTTGAAGATCCTATCTATCTCCAGATACATTGAGGGTTGGTGCTTCAAGACTTAGTTTAATCTCCAATGTCCAATAATTTAATCAGTCATGCCTGTGTGAGGAAGCCTCTATTAAAAAAAAAAAAAGACTAAATTTGGAGAGCTTCCAGGTTGGTGAACATGTGAAGATTCTGTGAGACTGGCATAGCCAGAAAGAGCATGGAAGCTCTGTGCCCTTTCCTCTGCATCTCTTCCACCTGACTATTATAAAGAAACTAGTAGTCTAGTAAGTAAAATATTTCCCTGAGTTCTGTGAACAGCTCTGGCACATTAATTGCACCCGTGGAGGGGTAGTAGGAACCTCCAATTTATAGCTGGTTGGTTCTGCACAAGTGACAACCTGGGCTGGCCATTGGCATCTGAAGTGAGATGGGGGGAGGCAGTTTTATGGGACTGAGCCCTAAACCTGTGGAACCTGCTGCTATTTTCAGATATATAGAGTCAGAATTGAGTTGAATTGTAGGACACCCACATGGTGTTAGAGAATGGCTTGACGGTATATAAACCTCCCTGCTACACACACACACACACACACACACTAGAACTGATGACAAGAAATTTTACTAACAAATACTGTATCTTAATGTTTTATATATATTTATACATTCATAGGAAAATAACTAGGAGGATATGTTCAGCTTATTTACAATATCTGCTTCTGGGTGGTTGGATTATGAGTGATAGCTACTTAACTTTAGTTTTGTTAATACAATTCCTTGTCATTAGGAAAAACATTAACGAATGCTATTGGAGTGACCTGAAATACTCTGGAAAATAATCTTCTAACTTCTGTAGTGATTTATAACCCTCTAATTCAGATCACTATATGTGAAACTATTTCTCTGTTCCAATGAACTCTCAACCTCAAAATGCTTTTGTGAGTTCTCCTGTAGTGTAAATTATGAGATTATTCCTAACCTTGTCAGGTTCTGGTGACACATTGCCTACTATAGTGTAATAGAAGCAATTCATAAACTATTTCTTCACCTGAACCAGTTTCAAGTTCTGTGGCTTTGTAGCTCCCATTGTTTTGCTCCTCCCATAATGTTTAGTACATGGGATGCTTTATGGGACAGAACAGATAGTTAAGAGCTGATTTTACTTGCTAATTCTTGACATTTTTACTCTGGCTTTAAGGTGGCCTTAGAAGGATGCAAAACAGATGTTTGAAAATATGGATCCATGGCCATGTTGGTGCTTTGCAAATGCTTCAAACGTATGTACGGCTCATGATAATGAGCCGGTGTATCTTTGAAACTGCCGGGCAGGGTCTGGGACAAATAGAATTCCTAGGTTGGTAACGACTTGTACAAAAAGCCCCATCAAGGAATTCTTAGATAGTTGAGTGATGCACAGCCCTGAAGTCAACACAGGCAACGGGCATAGGCAGAGATATTCAACACTGGCTGTTCCTTAGGGGCGAGCACAGCGTGACCCTACTTCAGTAGCTCAATCCAGAAGGTGAGCACCTTCCATCAAAGACAGTCAGGACTTTGCTAAAGGAAATCGTACTCCCATCTAAGGAGCTCCGTGCTCAACCTCAGGTTTGAGCAGTTGGGTCAGGTGTGAGGCACAGAAAGAGGCAGATTAGGGCTCTTAGCATGTACTGTGCCAAGCACCAATCTTCACTTACAAAATATGCACCTTATTTTGCAGCTGATGAACCCATTCAGTGGTATCCAAATTTGTTTCATGAGTGACATCTGGAACAATGTATACTACTTTTAATACTCAAAATGTGTTTTTCATGACATTAAAATGATTGGGAAGCAATGGGTTAACCATGTAGCATTTTGTCATCATCTAAATTCAACCCAATTATGAAAATTTAAAGCAAAGGCAGAAGATTTAAGATATTTGGTAAATAAAAATCATTAAATATGCAGACTCAGTGTCTGCCCACTTAGCTGCCTCTTTGACTAATGGTCTAATCTGCAGATGACTTAAAATTCAATTCATTTAGTTCTTCCTTTGCTGCTGAGCAAAACCTGCTGCTCCCGCTTCTCTGAGATGCTCTGCTTAGCTGCATCTCAGTTGCACACTACTTTGGCTGGCAGCTTACCTCATCACAGGGCTAAGAAACCTTGAAGAGTGTTTATTTCACATTCCACTAATTAAGTGTGTGTATTTGACTTTGCTAATCTCTTCAGAGGAACCTGAAGAGAAATATTGCATTTTTTGACTTAATACTCTCTGAGCGAGAGCTAGCATGAGAGGCAAAAGTTTTATTTACTTTACATCTCCCTCCTCCCACACACAGCATTCTACCATTTTAAATCTGATGGAAGAAAGCTAACCAACATCGAAGACCCTGAGGCTTTTTCATTCTCCACAGAAGAGAAAAGTATGGGATTATGATTGAGAAACTGTGTTCAAGAGTTAACAGAACAGGATAAAAATCCCAGCCTCACTGTGCAACCCTGGGTGCAATATTTAACCTCAATTTTTTTTGTTTCTAAAATAATATAAAAAGCCTCGGAACATTACTGAAGTAAAGGAGTTTGTTTGTCTGCATGTACCAAAGCCCAATAAGGAAGTCTGCAGAACAGAAAGTAAGGATTTATTTAAGAAGATAGAACCAGCCTGGAGACACAGGTGAGCTTGTAAGCCTGGCTCCTTGATGGCTCCTAGGGGATAGGTTATATATGGGAAAAATCATTAATTATGGTAACTAAGAGAGCTGGGGTCATGGGATCTACTGCTTAGTTGGGGCCAGGGTAGGGAGTAGCTGGTCATTGTATCAGATCCTGATGTCAGCTAAGGCGTTGGTTCTGTCTAGTTTCATGAGGGTGTGGACTGTAGGGGTCATTCCTTCTTCAAGGGCTGGGAGCTGAAACCCAACTGAGATCAAGATGTTACCTATAGTTTGACCGAAACTATTCTCTCGATCAATCGACCGGACGCTTTTTCTTAACATAGTTTGATGCTGACCAGAACCTGATGTCCCAAGGGAGTGGACCACGCCATCTGTGCAAAGGTGGAATCATGTGGTTTAAAGGAGGCAAGTGCATCGTGTGCAGAGACTGACCAAGGCTAGTTTGACTTAAGGAAAAAGTCATATTAAAGCAATGAAGCTCGTGTACAGTTACAGGAGCACTGCCTGAGGGTGAAGTGAGAAGCAAAGCATCAGGCTAATAGTGGTTACACAAAAAACTTTACTATTATCTACAAAAGTTCACTATGACATAGTAATTATTACTCCCAATTTACTATGGAAAAATAAAGACCCAATGTGTTAAGTGCCATGTCAGAGTTTATGCAGTTGGGAAGTCACAATCCATGTCTTTTTAACTCCAAAGCATATTTTTCATCCATGTGCAATTATAAATATATTAGTTTTTTAATTTATTTTTAAGTTCCAGTAAGCTAGGTCACCAAATGCTAGAAAGGAATAAAAAATAAACCAGTGTTTTAAATCCTCCAAATTGCTAGTAACTCTGGGTTCTTGATAGAACATATATTAATGATTAACGAAATCCAACCAGAATGACCAGCTTCGTCCTTTTCATCTTCAAATCCATCACATATGATTGACATGCACCAACAAGAAACATTCGGAATGCTTTTTGCTAACTGAAATTGTTGGTTTGTTTGTATTTCTCCCTGACTAGTTCTGCATTAACATTTTTTTCTTTTATAAAAATATAAATTTATAAAATAACTCAAATGCAAAAGGAAGCAAAATATTTCATCCACTCCAGAAGGTCTGTGAGATGCGGGCTGTGGGATAATTTAATCCAGACACCATGGGATTTTAAAATTGCTTCTTCCAACCCCTGCTCAACCCAAATCTGACTATGGAAAGGACGGTTTCAAAAACGAGAGCTCCTGAGTGCTGTTTCTAAGGGGCAAGGCCGCCAAGGTGTACAACAGTGGGGGCTATGAATTCCATATGCCCAGATTAAGAGAAGTGGAATAGAAATGACTGTAGTCCCACCCTCTTAGACAACTCTCAGAGGTACATATACATATACATATACATATACATATACATATACATATACACAAAGCATCATAGTTGTAGTAAGTGAATCCAGTGGCTGAGAACTATAATTCCTAGTAAAATGTAAAGGCATCTCCAAGAAACAAAAATTCAAGGATTGAAATAATTTCTTTTTTTCCAGCAAAGAGTCATCATTATACCCCAGCACACAGCAATGTACACAAAAGAAACACAGCAGCCTGTTCTAACCGCATGCCATTGCTGAATTTGGAGAAAGAGAACCTGTTGCCTTACGTTGTACTATCTCTTCATCCAGATATTCATTCAGTCAGTTGATTTAACAAATAATTTTGAATATTTTTATATCTGTAGAACTTGTGCCATAGACAAATATAGAAAGACTAAAATCCCTGAAGGCTAGTTTCATGGATTAGTCATCTTATATTTGCTCTGTAAACCTAGCCAAGTCATTTAAACTCCCTAAGTTCTAGTTCTAGCATTTACTAAGTAAAGATACTATTATTTCACAGCCTCCTTGAGAGGATTAAATGAGATTATCTATGTAAAAATACCTGACACATGCCAACTGTTTTAGACATATTAGTTGGTGATGGTTTCACTCCAGATTCAATGTTAAAAAAAAAAACAAAAAACCACTGTTAATATGGAATTATTATCTTGTCTCTGTGAATTTTATCATGATCAAGAAGAGCCTTCTCACTAAGAAAATCTGCTATAAGGGACATTACTGGATCAATTGGTAAAATTTAAATACAGACAGTAAATTAGATAAAGTTATTGGATCGATGTTAAATTTACTGAGGTTGGGGACTATACTGTGGATATGTAAGAGAATATGCTTATCCTTAGGAAATATACACTTAAGTATTTAAGGTAAAGGACAAAAATGTAAAAATTTACTCTCAAATAGTTCAGGAAAAAGAACAGAACACACACACACACACAAATGGAGAAGGGAACATGCGGCAAGCAAATGGGGCAAAGTAGCAACAATAGGTCAATCTGGACAAAAGACATGTGCATTTTTTAATCATAAGTTTGAAATTAAAACTTACAAATAAACATTAAAACAATTACAGTGGTAAAACGACAATGTAAGTATAGCTACAGTTCGGCAGTGCTGTAATCGAGGAGTGGGAAAGGAGGCAGTTGGTACTCAGAATGTGAGGAAGAACCTACAGAGAACCTGAACTTGTCCTGGGAAAATAAGAGAGATATAAGATGACATAGGTCTCCCTTGTGGATTGTAAAGATAGATATAGAAAAAAAAATCAGATACAATTTTATTTTTAACTGGCAGAAAAAAACCTTCTAGATATTCATTATTCTCTAATAGATGGTACAGTGAAATATAATATGTATGAAAATATTTATCTGAGTTCATGGCTGAGAAAACACCTATGGTGGACCATGGGAATTGCTGTGCTGATTCTCTAACCTACTTTTCTGCAGAACAATAATTTGGTAAATTGTTCTTCTGGGGGAAAAATACTGTCAAGTTTGGGAAATGCTGTATAGCAGAGCCTGGTCTCAGAGATTCATGATGTATAAAAGCAAGTTATAGGCTCTAAGAATTTCAGAAGTCATAACCTGGATGATTATCCAAATGTTTAATGAGAAGTCATTTTTCTGGTGTCACTGGGTTGTGCTCTCTGATGTAGACATTGAGATGACATTTAGGGTACCAGGATAATGGGAAGGGTGGGTACATATTGCCCATCAAAGTAGCTCTGCTTGGCATGGGATATCTGTGCCACATCCTACCTCAGTACAGTATGGGTGAAAACAAGAAGGTGGTCACCAGCAGCTAAGGCCCGGCCTGAGGGTTGGAGAGCTGGAGGCAGTCTCTTGACTACAGTCTGCTCACCACATTTCCTGCAGGTAAGTAACAGTCCTTCCTTAAAGAGCATGTATCTCCATATTGATTATATTTGGCTATCTGATTTCAATCTTGCATAATAAACATTAGGAAACAATGCTCTAAACTTTTAAGAGCAAATGCATTATCTCTCAAACCAAATATTAACGAAACTGCCAAAGACAGACCACTGAAGTGTATGATCATGACCCTCAAATGTAACTTTTCTTTTATTCTTTCATGTCTGTCCCTGATCATATGTTCCTGGTAATAGGAAATAAGTTATTCAAGGACTGTATTTGCTTGGATAATATTCACACAACATCATAGAAGTAGACAGTTACTATTTTGATGATGCCCTCGGTTGTCTTAATGCTTGCTTTAAATAAAACTGTATATGTTTAACAGAATGAGCTTTCCTTGCTGCTAAATATCTTATAGTTTAAGATGGTCCATTATAGCCACAGTTCAATGTAATTAAAGAAGCACTAAAATTGTGACAAAGAGACACACTGGGATGAGAATTACCAGTACTAACCACCTATAAAAACATAAGTGAATTCAACTCTTCTTTCCTTTCTCTATGAAAATTGGTTGAGTCAATATATATGTGAAAATATTCTTCAAATTGCAAAGCGCCCTAATACGTGGGGACTTCCTGTGTTATCATTGTCACTGTCATCCTCATCAAACCTGGCAATATTACAATTATATAAATAATAGAATATAATTACACTGAACCATATAAAAGAGTTCAGCCTTTATTTATTTATGCATTTTTTAATTCAACAAATACTCTTTTTTTTAGCATCTATGATGGACCAGGCCATGTTCCACACATACCAAAGGATGAGAGCATGATTGCAGCAAATGAGGCATCAGCAGTGAAAGGCTTAATAAGATGTGTACATAATTTGTTGTTGTTGGGAGGTCTGTAACTTCAGGCACAGCTACCTATTAATTAAAGCTGATTATTAGTATTACAAATCTGTGCCAGAGTACAGGCAAGGGAAGGAGAATTCCCGGTTATTAAATATTTACCCTTTTGGGTCCTGCATTCTCATCTCTATTGAGGCACAAGCAGTGGCTCCTTTGAAAACTACTTGACATCCACTTCTTCAAATGTGCTTCCCCTCAAAGAAACTGAAGATCAAAAACACATGGTATATTCTGGAATTGTGTTATCAAGACAATGAAAGTGGACCACAAGAGAGACCAGTTTACTCTCAGTGAGGAAGTATTTTTCTCTATCTTTGTAGCATTATCAGCAGAAAGGATTGGGGAGCAGATGGCAGCAAAAGGAAAGCAGGTGAGTTATATTCTTTTTTTAAAATTGGAGCTCTGTTAAAAACTTCCCAGGGCTCTTAAACATATGAATCATGTATTTCACTCATCTAAAATGTTCTATCTATTCTGACACTGATATATGACACAGAATAAATTAATGACATCTTTAGTATACCTCTCAAACCCCTCCTGTTATCATTTCTTGGAACACAGAAACGTAGGAGAAGAAAAGGAGGGACGAATGAGGAGAGAGGAGGGAAGGCAGAAAGATAAAATGAATATGTCTTTTATTTTATTAACTGCCAGTAGATTTTATAAGTTATTGGGAAAATATATTTTGGACAAAATTTAAAGTAAGTGAATTATTTAATAAAGAGATGCCAGGTGGAAATGCATAATTTATTGCTAATATTCATAAGGCACTTTAAGGATTCCAAGGTTTTTCCTTGCTGGCTAGACTAAAATATTTCTACATATGACCTTGCATAACATCTGAGGGAAAAGTCACAATCAATTAATTCTCTATTTAGCTCAGCAATTACTTATACAATATGTATATTTCCTTATGTGCTTTGTGGGGTATGGATGTAATTGAAGTTACAGGAGCTTACAAAGAAAAATACATAAACGCCAAAAATTGTTTTCTTGGCCATCTCTTCCACCAAATTTCTTATAATGCTCACCTTGCCCAATGGAACTAATTTTGACCACATCTCTAGAGCCTGGAGTGCAATAAACATGCGTTTCCTTCAACACACAGTTCAAAGGCATTTTCCCCACCTCCTTAGCTGGTGAGTTGATTCGTTCACTGCATTCCATATGTGCGCTTGATAAAATGTATTATAAAATATATCACAGTATATTAATTATTGATTTAGATAAAAATAATAATTAGGCTTTGAGTTCCTTGAGCTCAAGGAAAGATGTCTTCCTCTGCTCAAGAAATAGATAAGGTATTGTTGTTGCTGTTGTTGTTGTTATTTTTATGATTATTGAAATAGTAAACACTGTGAAAAAAGTGAAGAAAATTATGAGGTTAGAAAAATATGCAGACAAATGTGCAGAATGGAGATTCTTAAACTTGATTATCCACCTCTTGGTGCCTCCATTTCCTCATCTCTAAAAGAGGTATAATGATAGAATTGGGCCTCACGACAGTTTATTAAACTCAATAAAATGAGTTAGATCTTAAGAAGTTAATTCGAAAAGTGAACTGGAACTAATTGAAGAGTTAAAGCTTGGAAGAAAACAGTACTAACACATGGTAAGTTCTCAAAGATTGTAATAATTGTGGAAATGGTGGCATTTGCGAGCTCCTTGGTAAAATAGTTTGGAAGTAAATTGAATGGGTCGTCGTCAAGGGATTTTTGCTGTCGCTTCTGTTCTGCCATGAGCTTACTCTATAATGAGTAAAATAAGACACTTCCTGAGTCAGGGTCCCCATCTATGAAATGAAAGGTTTGGAAAACATTTTTGCTAAGGCTTAGGCAAAACTATATAGATGGAATTTCCCTCCATTGAATTTAGTCCTTTTATTTGTGGTTTTAAGGTAGAATATTGATCATAAGGGCTGTTAAAGTTAATATTTTTTAATGCAGGGGTTGGATTAATAATAAACTTACTAATTAATATGGAAGCCTGTGGTATCACAAATACAAGAGATAAGGGGAGATTTTCTCTGTCAAAAACAATTATTCTACTTAGTAAGTTTTGAGCAGTGACTCCATTAAGCATCATCATATAAGACACTCATAGTAAAAAGTGAGAATGGATATTTTAGTCCATTCAACCTAAGCCATTATGGATAGTCCATCAGTAAACCGCCTTTAACCAGGAAAATACATAGAGCAAGGTCCCAGAAATTGAACTAATCTTGCAGACAGTTCTTTTTACTTCAAGCATTCCTGGGTCAGAGAATAAAAGTAAGAGAACTTAGGTGGGTTTCCTAAGTGTTTTGCCCTTGAAGCTAGATGATCAGCTCACAGCATCCCATAGTGACTGAACATTTGATTTCACCACAAAGCTCTCTCCTATCAAATTAAATTGCCAGTTTGAACACTTTCTCTTGCCTTAGCAAGGATGCATCTGGTTAAGATAGCATGCTTCCTCTGTACCAAGACCTGTGTGACCATTGCAACATTTCCTGGCTGTTTAGTGTCTATGAAGTCCTTCATCTGGATTCTTGCCTACTTTTGGTTTCATCTGCTTGCCTGACTTTAACTTCCTCTTGCCCCAGTGTCTGATATTTTGGACATGGTAGACTACGTCTCTCAGCTTTGTTCAGCTCAGTGGCCCTTCCTAAACTATCCAAACTGCTTAAAGCTCTTCCTGACAGGGCACCAAGCCTAGAGTAACAAATCTAGAATGTTTATTCATACAGATACTTCTGGGCTAAATTTCCAGCCCTGTTGCTAGGTTCTACCAACATGTCATAGTGCTGACACAATGGGGCCGAGTCAAGTGTCTACTTTGCTAATATTGTGCTGTAAAACTACAAGTCAAGTGGTTTTCCTCTCTCCTGAACTTTTTTGTACATTATTATTAAAATGCATAGAATGTTGCTGGAGTATATGGGAAACAGGCAATATAATCCATTTATAAATCTAGATGGGCATATATGATATGATAGGAAAGAAAAGAATAATATTGTGTTTAATTATCTTGCTTGTATTCTAAGAACCACTTTGAGATATAGCAAAAGAAAACATGATCCCTGACTTTTAGTTACTTATGACTTAAAGGGGATAATATGACTTATGTAGAATTTGGGTAATTAAGATTACCTGTATTACAGTTACCTCTAGTGTTGAAACTCCAGCCTTACTTGATAAAATCCTCCTACCCTGATCTTTTGAAAGGTAATTAATGAAACATATAATGTTTATTATAAAAGCATTTTACGTCCATGGATAAAATAAATAAGGGGAAAAAATAAAACATGGTATGTTTTCTTTTGTTATCATATCATACATTTTTGCCTTCGACAGCAAAGGGAAAGGAGCTAATAATAAAGACTTTCTAAGGATCAGTTTTTCTACTAGGCTTTTTGTATATATTAGTGCATTTAATTCTAATAGGAATCAAATAATCAAAATGTATTCATAAATTTCATATAATGGGGAAAATGCAACTCAATGTAACTGAGCAAATTTCTAAAAATAAAATAACTAGTAGATGGAACAGAATCAAAATTTGAATTCCTGTCTATTTGACTTAAAAATTCATGCTCTTTAAATTGTATCCTAAGAAAAGAATCTTCCTCAAACTAGACAACAGGGAATGAAAGTCCTGGATAATCCTAAAATTGCACTCCATTAATGTAATAAAATTTTATTGGTGTTTTTTCCTTGATACTCTACTTATTCCAGTATCCTTTTATAGGGATATTCTTGGTTTCTATATATTTTTTTTTATTTTATGAAAATTTTCCACTGAGTGGGTCTAAGAAATAAGTCTGCTTAGGCTATTACTGTGTTTCGATTGACCACTCCCTAAAACATAACAGGCACCCAGTATATATTTATTGAAAAGAATAAAAGGTTGATAGTAAAAATGTAAATAATTTTTTTGAATCACTCGTATACCTTGATTTTATAGAAAACCAGTGATTATTATTAATCATTTGAATTATATATATTTTATGTTGGTGTATTTCTTATTCTTTTTCTTTAAACCTATTTTGAAAAACAGGTTTTTATGATTCTGAATTTTATAATTTATCATATTCACCATAAAATATCCTCAAGAAATTTATTTCTACTCTCTGAGTATACTATCTGGTTTTAGAATAATTATAGCAGAAAAAGAAAGTGTTGAGCACTTACTTCTAGGTGCTGTTCAGTGCTAGAAAATCTCTATAATATTGTGGTTTTGATGTTACTATCTTGGTAGTACTGGTCTTGGCGGTTAAGTATAACATTTCTCCAACCATAATAATTGTTAACAGTACATAGACAGAGACTCACAAAGCTCACATGAATTTTAGCTGTCATCTTTTTTATCCTTACTAATTTCCATGTGGGGATATAAATTTTCATTTCATTATCACTCTGTGTGTTTTTCTTTTTATATAATGTACTTTTTTCCTTCTTCTTATTTTTCTTCCTTTGATAGCCTAACGGTTGGATATAAGAGAATGTCACATACATTTACTCTCCTTTTGCTTTCTTCTGAAAGCAAGGAAATTAGCACCTTCCTGGAAAGCACACTGTATGGAATACATTAGCACCATAGAACTCTTGAAAATATCTCACTGTATTATTATTACAAAATTTATAGGGTCACCAAGATTTTCCAATTGTTTTAGTTTCCAACTTAAATTCCATTGTAAACAAATGACAGTGATAAAAATGTGATTTTTGAAAAGCAAATTGAATCTCTTTAATATTATTATCAGCCCAAGAGAGAAGCAAAGATCAAAATTCTGCCTGCATGAAAATAATTGAATTAAGAACTGGTGCAGACAATTAAGTTAACATATATGTTTCTTGAACATTCTAACTACTTAATTTTCCCTTTGCTTTCAAAAAAGGTCTAGGATATTGAATATAGAAAAGAGAAGCTTGTGGTGTACTTCTAAATAAAATTTCAATCATTAATACAATTTTAATAAAAGTAAAAATAGATGTGTGAGGATAATTTATCATTACTTAAGACTTGACTCACAAAATGTTACTTGGCAAATTTTTATTTTATAAAGAAATTAACCACATTTGATTCATCACCATAAAATTATCAGGTTTGTTTTATACAAACTATAGTACCTCAGGTGACATATACGATATACCTTCAAAAGTTTATAGTATCATAATATACCACTTAAAATATATTTTTTAAAAATACCAAAACAAATACATGTATAGCATATTTAAAATATCTTTTCAGAGATCAACTGAATAATGTCTGTAGTACAAGTAGTATTTTATAGCTTATTAAGGTCAGGGGCAAAACTGTATTTATTGAATTTTAAATTAATCAGGAAAGAGCTTTTGTCATAAATAAAATACATGTGGGGCTTTCGGGTCTCTGTGGGACCAAAGTGACCACATATATTTTAATCCCTCCATACTGTCTCCAAAAGTTCTACAAAACTCCAGGGATAACAAAGAAATAAGCTAAGACCCATACCCAACAAAGTCTAGGAAACAACGTTGCGCATGACCACATGAATCCATGAAATGAACAGAACTGGATCCAGAGCCAACACGAGCAACAAAAAACAGGACATTTTGCACAGGGCGTAGTGCATAGTAGGGTCATGTTCATGGTTTAGCAAAGATTATACCTCACAGGTATCCCTCCTGGGAAGACTGTATTCTGTCTTTAGTGGGAAAATACTGAAGAGGTCACTGAGACTTGTTAACCACTGGCCATTAGAGGCTAAAAGAAAGGACCTTAGTGGTAGTCTCAGAAAGGCAGTTTATTGAGGAAGAATAGAGGCAACTTTGAAAAAGAAGGGGCTCTTTACAGGCTTATCGGTGAAGAGAAAAAAAAAAGGATGTGACTAAAGATATTATAAAGATGCTGAAAAAAGATTTAAAAAGATAGCATCAAAGTTAGAAAAAGATGCCCTGGCCTGGTGGCTTAGCTGGTTGGAAAATGGTCCCATAGACCAAAAGGTTGCAGGTTCAATCCCTGGTCAGGGCATGTATCCAGGTTGTAGGCTTGATCCTCTCTCTCTCTCTCTCTCTCTCTCTCCCCCCACCCCCGGCTCCATCTCTCCTCTCCTCTCCACCTGTCTCCCTTCTTCTCTCTCTAAAATATCAATGGGCATATTCTCAAGTGAGGATTTAAAAGAATTAGAAAAATACAGATGAAAACATACATCTATTTTAAAAATTAATTTCATTGGGCTCAGAAGAAGGTGCTAAGTAGCAAAGAGACCATCCAAAGCCCTTGAATTACACGTTGCCTGCCTTAAAAAAATGCATTATGAACACGGATAAACTCAAATAAACCCAGTATCTTTGAAAGTACATATAAGAAAAAACAGAAAATAGAATAAAATATTTCTGCAGATGAAAACATAAAAAATAGCTAGGAAACAGAGGAAAACTATTAAACTATGTTCCAAGATGAATTAAGTAACATTGAACAAGCCATTGTAGACATGAAAGAACATCACAAATACGGAATATAAAAACTCAGAATAGTAATGGAAAAACACTAAAGGATGTGAAATCAGAGATGACCAAACTTGAAAAATAAATTAATATAATATAATAATTTTGGAAATTAAAAGTAAACTACAAGATCTAAGGGAGGCTGCATATGACCAAAAACACAAGGAACAAATTATTGTGAGCACAGTAAGGGATCAGAAAGAGACAGATATAAAAGAAGTAACAAAGATCTTTTAATTGTCTAAGTGGAGTTGCTGAAGAAGAAAAACAAAATATTTGAGATGTTTAATATAAGAAACCACAACTTCAGAAAATAAAAACTATAAAACTTTACTGAAATAAAAGGAGACTTGAATCTTATATTGAAAGTTGCTGTAAAGTGAGAAAAATTCATCTAGTACCATTCACTATCAGACCTAGTAAACTATTCTACTTACAGAGCCCTTTGGGACACAGCCAAACATGAATTACTGAGCAAAAAAACAAACAAAAAACAAACAAACAAACAAAAACCTGTTGGCAGAAACATGCAATACAGGAAAGAGAAGAAAATATTTTTAAGAATATAAAAGAAAGAATCAGTGAAAAAATTAATATTTAGTCAAAATGTATATTAAGGCTATAAAAAACACAGTTTTAACATGAAGAACTCTGGGAAATTTGGACTCATGAGTTTTTCCTCAGGAATATCCTAGAGGAAGAACATCACCCAAGGAAGATAGAATTGGAGCAACTATAGCAAAGTGACCAATGGTGAATAAAGTAGGTGTTTCATACTAAATCTAAGACTAAAATAAATGTGAGAATAAAGGTAGAATACTATATTAATGTTATAGAGTAATATGGAAATATAAATTTTTTAATGAAAAGAGAATGGGAAAACTATTAGAATAAGCTTACTGATTGCCACATTGGGGCTAGTCAAAGGATATCATTTAAAACTGACAAACTGTATCATTTAATTGATAATAAGGCATCATGTGAAACTACCACCAATTGAGCTTAAATCAATAATCATGCTCTCATGAACAGGCTAAACTCTGCTGGGCAATGCAGCTGATCTCTGCCTCACTTTCACATTGGGTTGTTGACTGAGGAAAACTGCATTAGGTGGGGCTCCCCTGACACAGTTTGGCTTTGCTCCACATGTCTCTCACCTGCATCCTGGGACTTTTTAGCTAGCCAGGCATGCTCATCTCCTGGCAATGGGAGAACAATAGAACCCATGGAAACAATGTCATAACATTGTTTTTGTCTCATTCTGTTGCTCAAATAAAGTCAAACTCCAAGTCAAAATGCAGGGAAGAATGCAAGTAAGTCCCAACCTCACTCTGAAGTACTATAAAATTACATAGGAAAAGGCATGGATACAGGAACCTTTAGATAATCACAGCTAATAACAATCTACCCCAGAAACAAATAGTAGAAGCCTAAGTAAAGACAAAAGGGATTGGGTGCATTTTATAAAGTTGTCCATATGAAAATTAACACTGCAACAAAAATGCAAAAGTTCGTAAATACCATAGGAAGTACAAAATAAAAATAAAAAAACAAAATATATCACATCACACAGTGAAATAAATGTAGTAAATGCAACATAATGCATCCAGTAATTTTAATTTAAAATATGAACCAAAACCGAATATAATAGTGCCATTACAAATGCAAGTAGGCTTAAAAGACCTCTTAAAAATATTTTCTAATTGGTTCACCAGGCATATATCAAAACACCCCATTCTGAATATAAGCAAAAGACCTAAGGGGAAAAAATTACTAAAGGCAAAATTAAAGACATGGGCAATGGAATATTGGCAAAATCCAAGTAAAGTAAAGCAGAGATTTCAATATTACTCTCTGATCATTTTAACAATCAGACACAAAGCATTAAGCCAGAGGAAGAACAATGCTTTCTAACACAACCTACCATTCACAATGAATGTAGAGCAATTACGTAGAACTAGGCACCAATCAACACAACAGCAAACTTCACAAAGAAGACACTGAAGATCATGCAAGAAGAAATATGTAAAGACTTACTAATAGGAACCTGTGACACACAGTTTCTTACTTGCAGCCAGTAAAATAGACCCCCCAATAGTGAAGGTATGGGAGACCTGAACAATTTAATCCATACAGTATAATTTATGGACATATATCCGGTTTGCACTCTAGAACATATTCTAAAAATCCTTCCTTAGTCTGAATTTTATGCTCATCTTCATTAACAATAGGACTAGGTTTATTCTTTTAAACACCATTATTCGCTGAATTTCGGTTCTCATATACAGTACCATTATTTTTGTCACCATCATTATTAACAATCTGGCATCAAGAATGTGGGAAGTGAAGTCTGCATTAGTAAAAGATGGAAGAGATTTAATTTCCCTTAACATAATTACAATTGAACTCTCTGCCTCTTGCTGCCTACTGTCTTTTTTATTTATTGCAGGGATGGTTTTCTATATTCATTTCAAACCAAACATTTTCCCTTTGTTTGGGCTTTTGATTCTTTCTTCTCTTCAGTCTGCAGCTGGCATGTACTTAATCTTTTATTTAGAGTTTGCAATGATTTTGGAAAATGGCATGGGCAAAATTTCATCATAGACTGAGACAGCACATTTTACTAACAGTAAATCATTTAGCTCTGAGAAGTTTGTATTTAAAACTCTAAAAAAACTTGCACATTAGAAAATCACTTTGAATTTTTAAATTATTCTAATTTGATAGCAATATTTATGGAATACCAGTTAGCTCCCACATGTGAATCTCTAAAACTGCTAATTGAATTTTCCTAGTTTTGGAAGCACATGTGCATCCTTACAGAGAGATGATGATCAGCACTTCTTTGAGGATGATGGTAATATTTTTTCCATAATTGTTTTATTGGTTATTAAATTACTAATGCAACCAATATGGGATTGGCAGGTTTGCTGCATTTTGGACAGATGATTTTCCTTTTGGGAGTTTGATTTAAATGCTCTACTTGCTGTTTCAAGCTGTTCTGTTTTCATGATTTTTTTATGGAAATGTATTGAGTTCCTACACATTCCAAGTGTCTTAGCCTTGTTACTCTATGCTTACTGCTATGGTACACAAATTCTAGCATATCATACTATATGTCTACCTTTGTTCAGTTTGGAGAAAAATTAATTACCCCTAACCCACCAACTGCGAAAACATAGAATATTCAACACAGTTATGTTAGTTAGAAAACTTTTCTTTAATTGTGACTTTATTTGTGACAGAAATATTTGACAATAAATATGCTGTATTTTTAAATATTAAAGTATATGAAGTAAACTGATAAAAGAGCTTACTAAGAAATATTAGTATCTGCTACCTTTAATTGTAAAAGAGATAAGATAGAAGGTGGTACATGCACAAGTTTGACAGAGGGAGGGTGAAAAGGGGTTCCATTGGGTTAGGGAAAATCATGATTTTCTCATTTACTTTTTATTATTACATTCTATTAAGTCAGCTATTTGTATATGTCTTATATTACATACAACATATTTATGTAGGTTTATAATAATTTAAGTTTCTTTGATTAGTAATCAAGAGAGTCTAGAATCCACTGGATCAGATGGGTTTTGCCAGAACTTCAGTCCCTCACATATGCTTTTATGAATTTCACTGTATTTGACTATTACTAAAGGTATTGACTATTACTAAAGGTAATTAATGCACCACTCAAAAGGACACAGGGAAGGGCTCGGAGATTCAGAACTAGATCCTAGTATTGTTCCTACTAGATAAACAATAGGTAGGTATATAGATGATGGATGGATGGGTGGATGGAGAGACAGACAGGTAGATCTAGAATGTCATTTTCTCAGGAGATCTTCAGCTAAAGTTTATTTAATAAATACTTGGAATATTCACGGTCCTTAGAACCATGCCAGTAATTTATGTTTTCTTTGTAAAGTAGGTTATAAGGACCCTACCTTATTTTTCACTTTGTCCTAAAGAAATAATAGAGCTGGACCCAAATTATTGGTATTTGTATAACACAAATTAAGATAAATACATAACTATTAAAATAATATAATTTTCAGCCAATGTCATCTAAAATATCTTCCTCATTCACTCTCCATACACATATTCCATTCTGCACTTGGAGTAATTAACACTAAATGCCCACTTGGCTTGGTTATCAGAGGCAAGTATATATAATGAATGTGAGAAGACTCTGAGATTTCTTTCTCTTACCCCTGTCACATTTTAGATTTAAGTCATTGAGCAAATAATTCACATATTGTCACCCTCAGATTTCACTGCAAAGTGGAGGTGATAATACTTATCCTGCAGGAGAGTCATGAGGATTTGACACTTTGTAGGTGACTAGTTCAGTGTTAGGCACATAGTGGGCACTCAATACATTAGAGCCACTAGCTGCTGAACTATTAGTATCTTTGTGTTTGTGTTTCCACTTGTTCAAAGGAACTTTCAGTTAATATCGATGCCGTGAATCCAGCCTTAATAAGCCTTCAGATGCTGTCCCATCTCTCTCCACTGCATTGAAAGCTTGGATTTATGACTGTGGCAAACCAGGAAATTAATTTCTGATCCAATTTTGCAATCTCCAGTATTCCTTTCTTCAGGTATCTAAATGTTGATTTTCTACATTGACGTTCATACACCACATATGAGGAAATGATCTGGTATCTATCTTCAAAATTGTTGCTATATCGCAGTGCTCACAGCTAATATTAAGAGTCCTCTCAGACTCATTTCTCCAAGTTTCTGAGTTCCTTGAACTTCATCTAAGGTGGATACACATATCAGCCTTTCTCATTCTCCTTTCAAAATGAAATTTCCTTTCTGCCTTCTCTGCCCAAAGCAGGAAACAACTCTTGTTCTCCCCAGCAGTTCTGTGGTTTTACAATATTATGAGGCGCTGTCTGCAATTTGAAATCATTTTGGTTTATTATAAGGGCTCATACTGTACTTCATTAGCAGGGTTGCTGTGAAACTATGAAACATTTTTGTAAAAATTACAAGATATTTAGACTTGTTTCTCACTGAAAATATGCAAAGCCCTTCAGGGAAAATACTGGCAGATGATATTTGAGACATTTATTATTTTCCTATGTATTCAGAATAATATTTAGGAAACAGACTAGCATATTAATATACAAACTATTAAATTAAAGGAACTGTTGATACCCATTTCCACCAACCAGTGTTTTGAAAAGGTTTCAGAATTGATTCAAAATTGATTGTTGAAAAGCTAAAAAAAAATGCAGCAGCCTATTTTTTTTTCCAGGTACATTTTTTGGTCACTCATGTTAGCCCTATAATTAACACTACTGAAAATATTATTATTTCTCCATACACACACACACACACACACACACACACACACACACACCCCTTGTGTCTACCCAGAAAACCTGAGGTAGCACAAATCTACTGACATCTAAAAATGAATTGAATTAATTTCTTCTGACCATTTAAAGGTCTAAAAAATATAATTTATATTCGTTGTGGATTCTCTCTGGGGAAGGCTTGTGATTTTAGGAAGCTCACAGGTGCTACCCTGAGGACTTTATTGGAGCAAGTGATAGCATGTGAGTAACTGTGTAAAGGAAAATATTCTTAGTTCCTAGCTACTTTGGCCTATATTATCCAAAGTTTCCATGGCAAGAAGTTACTTACTTGTTGTAATAGAGTTTAAACTGGGCTCTCATGTAAATCAAAGGGGCATATTCTGATAGCATAAATCATCTATATTTCTCCAATAACTGATTTAATCTTTTCCCTTCTACTTTGCCTAATGTTATTTCCCCCTTGTTCTCATAGTAATCCTCCTTCACATTCTATCCTTTCATTACCCAATTTTGTTTACAGGAAGGCTGGGAATAAGATCCGAATGAGGTATTTGATCACCAGCCAATTTTTCTAAGGAGCATATAGTGGAAATAAAACACCTTTTGGAGCAGGTTTTTGAAGATATGTTATCTACAAGCAATGTTATTTTAGTGCAAGACATTTTATTGTATTTTGACATTCAGATTTTCTCTGGTGGAAGACGAACACAAATAGAGGGGGAAGACTTTCTAGTATAGTGAAAAAAAGTTAAGCTAGTGTATCATATTGTTTTCCTGACTTTTTAAAGTAGGTATTTTCCCAAATATTCTCATAAGAATTAAAGTTAGATATTGAGTTACCTGTTATTTTCATTCTCTCTCTCCATTGCTGTATTCCACCCCATATTCTCATTTTTTATTCTCAGTATCATAAATAACACAATTCAGAAACGGCTGGAAGCTTACAGAAGGTTATACTGAATGTAAAGATGCTCCTAATGTCATGGATAACAGTTAGGTGTTCCTCGTAAAATACGATGGTGATGAAGGATGAGCTATGACTAGTCTGGCTCCACATTCTTTACGGACTGTCTGTATGAGTAACTTAGTGAAAATCATTTATTTGAAGTACTAGGTATTTAAATGTGAAGAAGAAATAGTCTCATCAACTGAAAAACTCTATCTAGCGGGAGAGATAATTACAATATAGTTCTCTAGGTCTTTATTCACAGTGTTGAGTATAAAAATAAAGTTAAATAAAATTGGTTTAAGAAATACAATACTGAAGGCCTCCTCCAGGATGATATTAATCCTCTCCATTTGTTTAACCCTGCTTCTGAATTTGAGTGACTTAATTTATTCAAAAAAATTCTTTGGCCGAATTTTTTTAGCAACTAGCAGGGCTTCCTAATTGCCATAATCCCCATTTCAGACTTTACCACTTTGTCCTTAAGAAGCCAATGAAATGTTTTTAAAATATAGGTGGTGAGAGAAAAAAACCTCACCTATGATCTCACCTATAAGTGGAACCTAATCAACAAAACAGACAAGCAAGCAAAATAGAACCAGAGACATAGAAATCAAGAGCAAACTGACAGTAACCAGAGGGGAGGGGGAGGGAAATAATATGGGAAAGAAAGGGAGGGATCATCAAGGAGCATGTTTGAAGGGCCCATGGACAAAGCCAAAGGCGGGTAGGATCCAGGGTGGGTCAGGGGAAAGTGGCGGCAGGAAAATGGGGACAACTGTACTTGAACAACAATAAAAAATAAATAAAATAAAACAAATACGACTTTACAATGTTTTTAAAATACCCCATAGAAATCATGTTACATCATCCCCATAAATAGAAAAAGATTAGTAATCTTTCTCCAGACCCAGAACCAACACTGGAAACCACTTTCCTCTGTTCTTCACGACGAACATAAAAGCACCTGGCAATATCAGAGTAATCATCATTCTTTGCCTTTCACATGCAGAATATAATTATAAATGCATAACTATCACTTATAGAACTCAGTTCCCCTATCGTCTCCATCCTTTGTTTCCTCCTTCCCTGAAAAGCAAACCCAGGTATTTAAAGTTTAGCCACATAAGTAGAGTTAGAAAGGGAATTTCCAGACAGTATCCAGAAAGCACCGGAAATCAAAACTTGGGTTCTTCAGAGTTTATATTTGTTTAAGAAAGCCTGGAAACCATCCATAAAATAATTACCTGCAATACCTTGAAACCAAAATGTAGCTACTTGGGTGCCCAGGGCACATGCTCCAGAAGATAAAGTACCTTAGTCATGTGCATTTTATGGAGCTTCCTGTCCAAGGTTGTGGAACTTCAGAGCTTAGAAGACCCAGGTACTCTGAGTTAGTGGATTTGTCATCTGAAAAAGATAGCTCTGCTTCAAAAAAAAAATTATGCACTAGAAATACCACCATAAACAAATGAGGAATATGGTTTCTGAACGGGAACCATACTACCAGTTTTGAATAACTGAGACTGACTAAACTGCCCTGAAAGAAAACAAAGTGAGCAACTGTGGCAGAAGATGGTCAGTACGATTGTGTGGAACAGTTCACAGGGGAGTGGAGTGGGGAACAGTTCACAGTGGAGTTCAGGTGCATTAGATCACATCCAGGCATCTCAGCATTTGGAAGAGATCAAATTCTAGCTTTTGGGCTCTTAGGTTTTCCTAAAGTAGGATACAGCCTCACATTTCTGAAATAAAATAACATTTTAAACTCATAAATATATTGAATGAAGACGTTTTAAAATAACCTTGAATATCAACCCCCCCCCCCTTATCTTGGAAATTGTAAAAAGCAGACCCAGAATCAACAAGTAATGTGACCTTAGCCATACCATTAAGCCAGGGTGTAATTAGAATCTGTTTTATTCATTCAATAAAATATGTATTAAATGTCTGCTCTGTGCCAGGCATTATTCTAGGTTCTGTGGCTAAAGTGGTAAACAAAATAACAAACAATGTCTTGTCCCAACTGAGCTTGCTTTTGAGTGTGGAGAAGAGACAAACAAATGCATAAGTAAATATATAGTATATATGAAAGAGATTAGTGCAATGAAGAAAAATAAAATGGAGGACAGGAAATAGGGTAATTAATAGGTAGGGGAAAGTTGTTCTTTTATATAGTGACTTCAGGGAGGGTCTCACTAACATTTAAGTGGAAAGTGAAAGAAGTGAAGTGGGATATTTACTTATTCCTCACTCCTTTCTAGTCCTTTCCCACCAAATCAGGTTCATTTTTTTATTGTTTATAGTCATTAGAAGATTTAATTCTAAGAAACTGATGCAAACTCTGTATCTTTGACAGCATAGTCATTGAAAAGGTCAACTTTCTTTAATCCAGGAGGCTCTAGAAGTAGTTCTCCTGCAGAGTCCATACTTTGTAATCACCTGAGCTCATGATCCTTAATAGGTTTTCATTCTCCTTAATCTCCCCTGGCTGTTGTCTTCACTTTTTATGAAAGATTTTTCTGTCTTGGATATTGGAAAACTGTGCAATTCAGATTTTCCTAAAAACTCTCCTAACCGTGCCTCTTTTGTTCTCTTCTTCACGAATTCCCTGACTTTATTTGGATCATCAGTGTGAATTACCCCATAATGTTCTGCGGTCCACCTGTCTTCTTTCTCTACAATATCCTGTATCAGCTGAAATTTGGGCTTTGCGAATAGATTACCTGAGTTTGAAACCCTGACTCTGACACTTTTTAGCTAAGTAATTTTGTGGAAGTTATTTAGTTTTTTGTTTCTTTCTTCCTTTGTTTGTCAAATATAGGTACAATTACATTGGGTTGGCCAAAAAGTTTGTTTAGTTTTTTTCTGTCAGATGGCTCTTGTAGTGCTTAGTTGTCTTTAACTTCATTTGAAATGATTTTTTAGATTGTATTAGGACAGTTGTCATATCAGTGTGAATTTTAAAAAATTTATCAAAATTGGTGAATTTTTGTGGAACCATTTTAATATTGAAGATTTTCAGCATATTATGATTTATTATTTCAAGAAAAGTAAAAATGCAACTGAAATGCAAAAATAAAAAAGATTTGTGCAGTATATTGAAAGGATACTGTGACTGATCAAATATATCAGAAGTGGTTTGTGAAGTTCCGTGCTAGAGATTTCGCACTGGACAATGCTCCACAGTTGGTTAGACCAGTTGAAGTTAATAGCAGTTAAATCGACACATTAATTAAGAACAGTCAATATTATAACATGCAGGAGATAGCCGACATACTCAAAATATCCAAATCAATAAAGTTATTGATGAAAATGAAAAAAAGGTGTCTTGGCCAACCCAATATTTACCTTTCAGGGTTGTTGTGTGGATTAAATGATTTAATTCATGAAAAGCATTTAAGACAGTCTCTGGCTTACAAAACATGCTCAATATATGTTAGCCACCACTGTTAGTCTTTATGTGTCACCTATTGTAGACTAAAGACTTTTGAGTTG
The DNA here is from genome assembly GCA_004026545.1 of Mormoops blainvillei. Taxonomy (NCBI): domain Eukaryota; kingdom Metazoa; phylum Chordata; class Mammalia; order Chiroptera; family Mormoopidae; genus Mormoops; species Mormoops blainvillei. The sequence goes on along the minus strand of PVJD01007351.1, from coordinate 56,815 downwards.
ACATCTCAAGTTCTCAATTTTCACCATAAATTTGAAAATCTGAAAATAAATCTCAAAAGAAAATTGAGAATCTGATATGTTAATTCAAAATTCTTTTGACAAACCGTAGTGGCTAACACTCACTGAGCAAGTTTTGTATGCCAGAGACTGTCTTAAGTGCTTTTCACGAATTAAATCATTTAATCCACACAACAATCCTGAAAGGTAAATATTGGGTTGGCCAAAAAGTCCATTTAGTCTAGGGAAGATCAAAACTTACTACTTCAAATTACCATGTCTCAAACTTTACTACTTATTGCCCACCAAATCACTCCTTTCTTCCGCATCACATCATCATTCCATTTTGTTATACTATTCTCTAGGTATAGAAAAAACATGTCTAAGTCAGCATATGCCAAGAAAAACCCTCTCAAATGAGATGTTTTTTCATCAGAGTTGCCTCATTTTTTTTTTAAAGAAAGAAACCTAATACTTAAATAAGTATTTATGAATATATTTATATTACAATGAATACCTTAAAAGTGAATCTAGAAGCAGGACAGGACAGATAAAATGTTGAGTCATAGGACAAATAAGGAAAGGCAGTGCACTATTTTTTCCTTTGTCTTTTTTCCCCTTTTCCTTTGATCTATATTTCTGTTTTGTTTCAATCAGTTATGGTTGTGAAAGTAAATGAACATCTTTGTTTCTGTAAATAAATATTCATAAACCTATGTGTACATATGTATAAAATGAAGAAAACATTTTAATTACCAGAAAATCTCAAGAATTTCTAGTAATAACATTCAAGAGTATGAAAATAGCACACTTCCTGGTACAGATGCTATGGAGTCGCAGGGACCCCATCCATCACCAAGCAGCCCATGTTGATTCATGAGTGGCTGTAGATATCCTGGAAGCCACTTCTAGTCTGGAAGCCCATAAGAGATCAAAGGAAACAAAAAGAAGTGAGAAAAGAGAGAAACAGATTTTTCATGGTGGCCTTGTGAAATATGAGTACCCATAATGTGTGTTATGCACGGCAAGATCTCTGGGCTGGTCTCTTTAAAAATATATACAATAATATGCATATTACTTAGGGTTCTAAGCAAATAATGCTCACATTATTTAGTGTTTTATGTGAATAATAATCACATTATTTAGGGTTCTAAGAAATTTGTGATTTCTGCAAGAGAAACTCCATGAGAAAGCTAAACCATGTTTAACATATGTATACAGAAGGAATTAGAATATAACTCTGTATAGATTTTAGTGTCTACTTTTATGACTTGAGATGAAACTATCCTAACAAGTGATATTAAGTCACATGTAAATAACACTCACTAAAATCCTAGTCAAGAAATCAGTATTCAATCACATACGTGTAAATGCAGGGGTGGGCAAAAGTAGGTGTACAGTTGTGAGTACATGAAACACAGTCTATTCTTGTTATTATTATTTATCAATTATTGTATTATTTATTTTAACCTACTTTTTCCCACTGCTGTATACACTACATGACATATAGTTCTCTTAGAGTTCTGATTCTAATATGCTGTGACCAGACCCAACCTTCAAAGTCAGCAGCAGTGAATATAGGAAGTGATGCATTTTCCTGGTACTACAGGTAAGTTTCAAAATTTCTCTGCTATTGAAAGACAAGCAGATGAAGCAGGAGAAGTGTACATACGGGGTCAGCAAAAACACGAACGTTAACCTGATTTCCACTTTCTTTCTTCTTTCTAACTTTTGCTAATATGTCAGTTCTCTATACTGCTGAGAATGTCCGTTAGAAATGTATCTACACTCGTCATTGATAATGTGGTTCTCAGGAAGAAAATTCAGGCCAGTTACAATGCCTGGTATGAAGCTTTCTAAAATATTAAGTGTGGGTGTTTCAGCTTGGGTCTTATCTCATTTGAAATTGAAATATGTTTGCAATGCTTGAATGTGGGAAGATTAATTATCACCTCTGCTTCAAAATAAGCAGCAGTAGTAACTCATCACATGAAAATGTGGAAGTGACATTGTCGACAGCTAACAAGAGAGGTTTTCAGCTGGAAAAGAGTGCAAACAGAAACAAATGCATTTATATTTCTACTCTGCAGTCAAACAAAACTGATGTTTGATACAAGCCGAGCTTGCTTTGGAAAACCAGGGCTCCATTTTAGTTAGGACATTAAAAGCAGCAAGATGAACCATGGAGTTTTACCTCCTATTTATATCGATTTCATATTTCCAAGGTCAGCACAGGTCTCACTTTTTACTCAGGAAGAAAGAAAAAACCTACATCCTCAACACTGACTAGCAATGCGGACTTAAGCAAAGAAATTGATTTCTCTAAGTCTCAATTTCTCCATCTATGAAATGGATGTAAGTACATGATTAACTCATAGAGTGGATGTGAGTCTGTTGTGTATTAGCATAATCAATTAGCACAGCATCTGGCACGTAATAAGAGCTCAATAAGTGTTAGCCACTGATATTGCAAACTTACCTCACTCTACGGTAAGACAGCTAAAACAAAAATTATTCCTGTCTGATGGCAGCTCTATCTCAAAGAGCGATGGTAGTATGAGGTTCAGTTTATCCTTCCTTCTTAAAATCCGGTGATTATAAGGATCGTTTTGGTGCTTCATTTTAGGAAGGTACTCTTTTGTTTTCTTTCTTTCTTTTTTTTTGTTTTAAATGCCATATCTGGACTTTCATAACTAATATCAGGTTTTAGGAAAGGCTTCTTGGCCAATTTGGGCACTGGCATTTTGAAGCCCAAGTCTCCTTATGGGTCCCCTTTGTTAATGAGGTTTGGAGTTGGTAAGTGTGCCGTCTGTACAGTACATTCAGATAACGAGATTGGAACTTATTGGGGTATAAATTCCAATCATTCACCCCGCACCCCACCCCATCTCTATTTCTCTCTCAATTTTTGCTGCAAAATGACATAAAGTACCACCTTTGGAGGTAAGCCTGCCTACTCCATGGTTAATCATCCCAATACAGGCTGAACTACCCCGCACTATAATTTAACATGAAGAACAGCTAAGGCTTGTGTTGAAACTGTCATGACTCACAGGAATCTACTAATTTTGTCCTGTTCACCTTCTTTCTATAACTTTGCAAGAATTTTTGCCAACATTGGTGGAGGTGGAGAGAGGGGGAAAAAAGAGAGAAAATTAAGCTCTTTGTGAAGTGGCACCTCAAGTCTATGCCATTGACAGCATCTTTCTGATTGCCCAGGCAAGCTCTTTCTGAGCTCCTCTAAGCCCTCCAGAGACGATTTCTTTTATGAAAGTCAAGCTTCCTTCTATCAGGCCCTCGCATCTTCAACAACGGTAATCATTCTCGAGGCTGGAAATGTTGTCTGCTATCTTGATGTTGCTGCTGCTGAAAGAGGCAAACAAAATCAGCCTGATTGTTTTAGGTTTGGATTAGTCTGGAGTGCATACAGGCACATTTCAAAAGCCTTATTTTGACTATCAAAGTGAGTTGATATGACAGTAGTCATCAAGGGGGAAATGTGTGCCATGCAAACACACAAACATCCCAGAGCCACCAGCTCCAACTCCTCTGCAGTAGCACCTTTGAGGGAAAACGGCTTTCCTGAATATCAGAGAGAAAGGGGGCAGCTCTCCAAGTCGCTCAGGAAAAGGTACAACCACAAAGTGGCATCCAGAATGACATAGAGGTCAAACGAGTTTGGGAATGAACTCATAGCAATAATCTCATTGTGTTTTCTGTGGCTTGAGACACATACACTTGTGAAAATCTAATTCTTTTAAATCATGCACAGATTGGCAGATAGCTATTAATAATGCTGAAAAAACTTAACAAAAAGGTAGATAATCTGGGTTAGTAAATTGGGGGAAAACAATATAATATATAAACAAAATAAAATCCAAGACAAAACTAACAACTAGTTACAATAACATTGACGTGCTGAAAGCAGCTTTAGAGTTCAGAACAGCCACCTAAAAATCTGAGTTTGTGAAGGAAAAGCTACTTAGACCATTCTGATTATATTCTGAGGTCAATTTTTAGATTTATCATTCAGATGAGAAAACTCCATTAACCTGGCATGGGAACTGTATGACTTCTCACCAAAATGCATGAAATTAAAGGTGATTTTTTGCTAATACTTCTAAATAATCAAATTCCTATTTAATCAGTTTGAAATGTCATATGATTGCACTTTTCAAGAGAAATTCAATCTTCCAGTGTTTATGCCAGTAAAATATTGATGTCTACCTAAAAACAATTTGCATTTACTAGCTCTTTTTTTAAAAAAGAAAAAGAGCAAAAATACTTACTCATTTTGACACAAACAAGTATTATTTGGAAAAATCATCCTCAGTATGTTCCCAAAAAGTAGACACACATTATTGTCTGGTATGTTCCAAATTTACAGACCTGAAAACAAAGCAGGGTAACTTTTTCCTATTACTTAGAAAAGATCATTGCAACAAAATACTCTTTCAGATTACCTGGAGGGAATATGTAAAATCATATTTTAAAGTACTTCCAAAGACAAATTTTCAAAATGGTTTTTATATACTATATTTATGTCCAACGTCTTGCCTCTTAATAGAGTCCTGCAACAAGCAACAAAACAGATTCCAGATTTAATATAGAGATAAATACTAAAGAAAGATCATGAAAGTGAAATCAACCTTCATCTTGTTTGAGAAGTATTCTTAAGATTTTTTAAGGCACAAGCTCAGAAGTGCCCACCAAGGATATAGACTTATAATATAGCCTGGGTCTCCCACCCACCTCAGAATGAGGACTCATTTGGGGCTGGTTTCCATGGACCCTCTTCTCAACACCAGGATCAGGAAGGCCTACGATGAATTTCCTGATCTAGATTTCCAAACAAAATGAAATTTGTGCCAAGATATGTCTGACAGAGTAGGCCTGACTGGTGCTCTTCATTTATCTTTATCCCCTCCATGTCAAGTATATTCAGGTCTTAAGTTTAGAAGAGAAGCATTATGATTCATTCTTTCATTATCAAATAACATTTAGCTTCATAAAGAATACATATTCCTAGCATAACCTTCCCTATTCCTTCCTTATCACGTCACTGAGAGAGCCTAAGCACCAAGTTTAATTTTCTTTTCTCCAAGAATGGGCTCTAAGTAAAATTGACCCATCCAGTGGTCAGGGCCATTGTGGTTTGTACAGGCAGAAATTCGACTTGAATTAGGCCAATAAAAAGGTTCCTGAACATGGGACAGATGGTACAGAGCTGAGGCCAGGAACAGCATGGGTTTTCTTGCCCCTGCTTTTTTCTCCACCATTTGTCTTCCTTCCCCACTATGTGTCATTAACAGTTTCTCAGCTCACATCCTTCCACTAACCCTCCAGAGAAGAAAGAGCTTTTCCTACCCAACTCCACTTCCAGTGACTGGTTGGCAGGAGGGGGGACAGATATGGATTCTAATTGACTTAGCTTGAGCATAGGTTCAACTCTATGCTCAGTGTGGTGAAACAATTGTGAGACCCTCCTTGAACTACATGTAAAAGCTAAGAATAAAGATTCCCCCAAAAGGTTCTGGCTGGGGCGGAATGACGGTGAAGGCATGTGGTTATCAGAAGCAGGCCAGGGGGCAGAGATGGCAAAAACTACGGACCTGGCTCCATCTTCCTTTGCCATGAACAGCCTGTAGCTGTTAGGAAGAAAATTCATCAGATTAACATTCATGTATGTTGGGTTTCTCTAATATTTACCAAATGCATCCATTTCGTGGAGAAATAGAAAACTACCTTCTGTGTGATTTCATTCTCTGTGGGCAGCCCTAAAGCAAAAACAAACAAACAAACAAACAACAAAAGAAATAAAAACCCACACACAGTTTAGAAACCCCTCCCAGAGAGTGAGTGCCTTCTGCATGGGATGGAAACAGTGCAGAAAACAACTTTGACTTTTCAAGGAAAAATTGATGTGACCCAGGAGAAAACAAAACTCCAAATAAGGGTATGGGTCCTGAAGGACACTGGATGGGAATGGGTGGCAATCTAACCTTTTATAATTACCATGATATATAAAGCAGAATCTTAAGAAAATCAAAGGCTGGGACAAAGAGAGCTTTTATTGTACCTCAACTCTAGTTCTTTTGCCATAGTACCTGATGGAGTTTCCATGGAAATTAACTGGGATAGTGTATATAAACATGACAATTGAATATTATAACACAGAGATAATGGATAACATTTAGTTCCTTTTCTTCCAGAAAAGAGTTAACAGAGCAAACCTAAGACTGCTATCCTTAAAAAGGATATCTTGGCTGGCATCTGGGAATTTGGATTTCATCAGGGTTCCCATCTTTCCCTACCTGATAATAATGACCCACTGTGCCTAAACTAGGCAAACTATATGATTTATACTGAAAAACTACGTTTCTTCTAGGAGTCTCAAGTTTTCACGCATGTTAGGAAAAATGTGCTTATCTGACCAACTCCCAGTAAAAACCCTGGGCACTCGGTCTGTAATGAACTTCTTTGATGGACAACATGTCACAATTTAATGCTGAAGGAATTAAGTCTATCCTGTGTGATTCCACAGGGAGAGAGCCCCTGGAGAATGCAACTGCTTTCTTCCAGATTTCACACCATGTATCCTTTTTTTCTTAGAATTTTGTTTTCATTATAACAAATCTTAGCCATGAGTACAATTATATATTGAGTTCTGTGGATCCTTCTAGCAAATCACCAAGGTGGTACTAGAGACCCCTGACCCAGTTTATAATTTTGTAACCACTCCCTTCAAATTCATTTCAGATTTCAAAAATTTCTCGTATACCAGCCTATGGTATACAAGACCCCGCATGCTCAGGAACTGTAAACTGGAATGCTTGCCAAGAGTAATACAAGATTTAGAGGAGTTGACATTCTCTTCATGATAATGTGCTATTGGAGTTAGTTTCTTAGATAAAGAAAATATAACCACATATTCTTTATATAAAAACTTCAGCCTATATCTCTAGTTGAGTCAACGCACTTATTTAACATGCACAAGTGATGCACAAGGGTTTATGTCATATGCATAGTTACGACACTTTTAACCTAAAGAAGTTTAAAGGCAGGTATGCCAAGATACTTTTGGCAGGCACTTCCAAAAAATAAAAATCAGCAAGAACTCACAGAATGCATAACTTTTGAGCAATGCTCATTTATAGTAAAATTTCCAAAATAAAACAACTGTAAAATCCACATCAAAGTAACTGGATGAAGTAGCTTATTCAGTAGAATTATTTTTACTTTGGACTTTTTCTATCTCTAGCTTCTGATTTCACTTCAGCTGATAACATTATAAACCCTTTATTCTCATGTTTATATGAAAAAAAGTAAAATTAATTTCTTTATTAGTGAAATATTTTCTACTTATGTTAATCTGTCAAGAAAAAATGGTTTAGGACACCAGGATTTACCATGAGTAGGTAATGTCCTTAGAAGATAGAAATATAGGTCTTTTTTTCTCCCCAAAATTAATAGGCTTTACCAGTATGAAAAGTAAAAGACACACAAAACAGTCAAAAATAGGTGTTAACATAGTAATTTAGGTGGCTGAATGGAGTCTTGAGACTTCAGAAGATGCAAAGCACACGGTTAAACCCATATGCAGTCCCTCGGTTTTCTCGGTCAAGGACATCAGATAGCATGTGCTGCCCATGTCTCTAAGAGCCCTCTTATCCTCCAAAACTTCTATTTTTTCCCACTTTTGTTGAGACATAGTTGAAAAATAAAAGGTGTATTTATTTATTTGTTAAAGAATAAAGCACAGGGAACCGACCACAACAGAAGGAAAGAAGGAGACACCATATAGAAACAGATTTAGTGAAATTCTACCAACCAACTCTTGAGACTAGCTGTGTCCACTTCATCACCTCCTGTTAGCTCAGTTCCTACTGGCAGACGGGCTTGCACCCTCCTCCCAGTGAAACAGAAGAACATGGTTTTCTTTCCAAGGAAAGTAGCCAACCTGAGAGAAAACACCTATCAAATTGTGAACAGCCTAATAAAAAAGTCATGCTCCTACCTGATTATCCAATAATGGATCCCATTATTCACGTTGTGCTACTCATCTGCTCGGGGTTTTTAAGCCATGTTTTGTGTTTTTTTAAACAAACAACCTGCTATTTTTTATTAACAAACAATCTTTTATTTATACTTTGTTTATAAAATTATGGGCAAGCAGCCAAACATTACTAAACATTTAACAACTCTTAAAAGTAAAAGTTAATAGCCAAATACCTCCCCCTCCTAAAGGAACTAAGAGCAAGTTGAGACAAGAAAACATAAGCGAAAGTGTAAAAATTTTTAATACTACAGAAATAGAGAACAACGTGTTGTATATAAAAGAGAAACCTTCAGAGAATAAAATATATTTAGCTCTCCAATGTTTAAAATATGATAACAGAAACAAATATCACAGAATGGTTGAACAATGGAGTTGAAGAAATCTCGCAGAAAATGATCCCAAATTTCAGAGAGAAAAATAATTAAAGGAAAACCATTTTAAATTAAAGGAACAACCTAGAAATTCCAACCCCAAATGCAAATGTTCTAAAACAAAATAATGCAGAGAAAATAAGTGAGAGAAAAATATTAAAGAAAGTATATAAAATTTTATTTCATAACTGAAAGACATGCATCTCCAAATTTAAATGGTATGTTAAGTGCCAGCATAATGACTGGAGAAATACTCACAGCAAGACACATCCATGTGCATTTTCAGATCATCATGAGGAGAGCAGAGATCCTAAAATAGCAGAGATTCTAAAATATCCTGCTTGTGGGAAATAACAGATAAAAATAGATACAATGCTTAGAAAACTACATTTCAGTTCTCAAAAGCAATATGAGGTACTAGGAAATAAAGAGAAATAAGAAATCAAGATGATTTTAAAAGTTATTATAAACATAGAATTATGTATATAACCAAACACTGAATCAAGAGTTGAATAAAAATAGTTACAGTCATACAAAGGATCAAAAATTTACCTCCTTTTTCCCCATTTTGAGCTCAATAGAGTGAGAATGAATAGAAAGAAAAAAAAGGGATCCACAAAAACAGGACAATCAGCAGTAAAAAAAACCAAAAGAAATCCCTGAAACAATGATGAAGAGAAATCACAGATTAAGTGCACAGGGCCTCCCAAACTGCCAGTTCACTTTGGAGCGACAATATGAAAGGCTCTGGAAGGGATATCTTGCAGGAGAACATGGAACCTCTTGTTTAAAAGGTGTTTGACTCAGGAGAAGTTTGTCTGCTCTGTCAAAGAGTTTGAGAAACATTTTATGATGTATCCATAGAAAAATTTCACAAAAGGGAAAAAGACCATTTCTAACTTATAAGAAAATAAAGTTTTCTGGGCTGTCTATTCTGTTCCATTGATCTACATGTCTGTTCTTATGCCAGTACTAGACTATTTTGATAACAATAGCCTTGTAGTACAGTTTTATGTCGGATGTTGTGATTCTTCCTATTTTGTTCTTTCTCGAGATTGCTGAGGCTATTCAGGGCTGTTTGGGGTCCATGTAAATTTTTGAAATATTTTTTCTAAATCTGTGAAGTATGTCATTGGTATTTTAACAGGGATTGCAGTGAATCTATAGATTGCTTTGGGTAGTAAGGATATTTCAATGATGTTATTCCAATCCATGAATATAGTACCTGTTTCCATTTATTTGTATCTTCCTCAATTTCTTTCCTCAGTGTTATGTAGTTTTCCAAGTATAGGTCTTTTACCTCCTTATCTCTTATGGTCAATTAATATTTGACAAAGGGGGCAGGAGTATAAAATGGAGTAAAAATAGCCTCTTTAACAAATGGTGCTGGGAGAGCTGGAATGGTACATGCCAAAAAATGAAACTCAGCCACCAACTTACACCACACACCAGAATAAACTAAAAATAGGTAAAGACTTAAACATAAGCCATGACACCATAAAAGTCCTAGAGGAAAACATAGGCGGGAAAATTTCAAATATCCCATACAGCAATATTTTTGCCGATATATACTCTAGGGCAGGGAAATAAAGGAAAGGATAAACAAATGGGACTAAGTCAAACTAAAAAGCCTCAGCATGACTCAAGAAAACATCAGCAAAATAAAAAGGGAATCAACCATATAGGAAAACATATTTACCAATATATCTCAAATAAGTGTTTGATCTCCAAAATATATGAAGAACTCACACAACTCCACACCAGGAAGACAAACAATCTGATTTAAAAATGGGCAAAGGACCTGAATAGACACCTCTCCAAGAAGGACATAGAGATCATTCATAGGCATATGTAAGGAGGCTCAGCATCACTAGCCATCGGAGAGATGCACATTAAAACTGCAGTGAGATACCACCTCACACTGGTCAGGATGACCGTCATTAATAAATCAATGAACAACAAGTGCTGGCAAGGATGTGGAGAAAAGGGAACCCTAGTGCACCGTTGGTGGGAATGCAGGCTGGCACAACCACTGTGGAAGACAGTATAGAATTTCCTCAAAAAACTAAAAATGGAACTGCCTTTGGACCCAGTGATTCCACTGCTGGGATTACACCTTAATAATCTTAAAACGCCAAAAAAACTCATGCACCCCTGTGTTCATAGCAGCATTATTTACAATAGCCAAATGCTGGAAACAGTCTAACAGCCTGTCAGTAAATGAAAGGATCAAAAAACTGGTATATTTACACAATGGGATACTACATAGCAGAAAGAACTTCTTCCTTTTGCAACAGCATAGATGGAACTGGAGAGTATTATGTGAAGTGAAATAAGCCAGGTGGTAAAAGACAAATACCATATGACCTCACCTATAAGAGGAACTTAATGAACAAAAGAAACAAATGAACAAAATAGAACCAGAGGCATGGAAACAAGGAACAGGTTGACAGCGACCAGAGAGGAGGTGGTAGGGGTATAAGCGGTGAAGGAAGGAGAAGGCTGTACTCAACAAATAGGTATAAATGACCTATGGACATAGACAACAGGGTAGGGATTGGCTGTGGGAATGGGGGGGGCGGGGCAGGGGAGAGCAGCAGGCGAAAATTGGGAAAACTGTAATAGAACAACAAAAAATTGTTCTGTTCTTTGTAAAAAAGAGAAAGAAAAGAAAGTTTTGCAAAAAATAAATGCATTCATAATGTACTGTATAGCTTAGCACTGAATTGTAATTATGTAATCATAATAATGACTACAATAAATAATGATTGAACCAAAATTCTAGGTATTATTTTGAGAGATTTGGAGGAGGGTGTGTGTGTGTGTATGAGTATGTTTAGAAAGAGAGAGGTGGTATCATAAGTGAGTCAATCCTAATTCTACATAATAAGATATCAATAAATTATGTCATGTCTAATGTGGGAAAATCAAAATATAATTCTAATTACATTACTTAGAATTGAGTAATTAATTATAAAAGGAAATATCTAAAAGTGATGAGATTTGTATCAGCGTGACTGGAGTTAGGAAGAGGAACAATGAGGCAAAGAGGACAGGAAAATTCCAATTATTTAAGGTAAATCTGACTCTCTCTATATATATTAAATGTACATACATGCACAGATGTGTACATGGACATATAAACATGCACAAAATATGTTATATATTATATACATTGTTGAAAGCAATAAAGATATAACTTTATTTTATTTTTTTAAAGATTTTATTTATTTTTAGACAGAGAGGAAGGGAGGGAGAAAGAGAGAGAGAGGAACATCAATGAGTGGCTGCCTCTCACGCGCCCTCTACCAGGGACCTAGCCCGCAACCCAGGTATGTGCCCTGACTGGGGAATTGAACCAGCGACCCTTTGGTTCACAGGTCAATGCTCAATACACCAGCCAGAGCTAAAGATATAATTTTTAAAGGTGAAAGAAAAAAAAATTATGTAATTAATTACTACAGAAAAATAAGTCATGAGAAAAAATCCCTAAGGAAAATGGAATTTAACAACACATTAAAGCACAAGTTGGAAAGAGAAAAAACTATAGAGAATTTTTATAAAGAATATAATATTTTTAAAAGACCTCTGACTAATCTAATTTTAGTGTGATATAATTCACAACAAATTTGAATGCCTGGAGCAATATGGCATGCAAAAGGAATTCCCATTTTTTCTCATCTCTCTTAATGCAAATGAAAGGATCCAAGTGCACAGCATTTCACAACCCTTATAAAAATCTCCTTCCAAAAATATGCATATACTCTGGAATGTTAGATCAGGATGCTCACAACTACTACATAGATTGAATACTCAGGGAAATTTATTCCAAGGTCTTTGTCTTTGCCTCGGTGTAACCGACATTAAAAGACTCACAATTAAGGCAGAAGTAGAAAACCAACAGATTATAGCCCTTTCTATAGGGTCCTTTAAAATTTGGAAACCAAATCATTGGTTTTTAAAAAAGCCAGCTTCCTAACTTGTGTCACTCAAGCCCTGGTTGTGAATTTTAAAGTAGACCGTGATAGAAGGTTCTCAACAGGTGTTCGGCTCCCTTCCCCACACAGTTGCTGCCAACAAAAGAATTAGTTAAGATGGCTACCCTGGTCAAGATGGAGGCATAAGTAGATAGCTTTGCTTCCTTGCACAACCTAAAGAAGGACAACAACAACTTAAAAAAGAAAAAAAAAGACAGAGTGGGAAGGAAATCGAACTGTATGAAAGTCTGATAACCAAGGAGATAAAGAAACATTCATCCATACTGGTAGGAGGGGCAGAGATGGGCAGCCTGGATGGAGAGGACACATGGCAAGACTGCAGATCTGGCAGGTGAGGCAGACCGGGAAGTCTTATATTTGTATGCAGATAAGCCAAGAGGAACAACTGTGGAGCAAGACTGACCACACAAACCAGGGTACCAGTGCAGGGAAATAAAGTCTCAAAACCTCTGGCTGTAAAACCTGTGGGGGTGGCAGTGGCAGATGAAACTCGCAGCCTCATAGGAGTCTGTTGGAGAGGTCCATGGGATCCTAGAATGCACACGAACCCACCCACCCAAGAATCAGCACCAATTTGCTTGTGGGTAGTGGGGGAAGTGACTGAAAGTGGGGCAAGAGCAGAGCAAGGGACATTGTTCCCTCTCTGACCCCTCCCCCACATACAACACCACAACACAGGAAAGTGGCTGTCCTGCCCTAGCAAATACATAAGGCTCTACCCCTTACAATGTAACAGGTGTGCTAGACAAAGAAATATGGTCCAATTGAAAGAAAAGATCAAAATACCAGAAAAAGAAATAAGTGACGAGGAGATAGCCAACCTATCAGATGCAGACTTCAAAACACTGGTGATAAGGATGCTCAGACAAAGGATTAATTACAACCACAAAATAAAGGAAGAAGTGAAGGCTATACAAAGTGAAACAAAGAAAAATATACAGGGAGCCAACAAGGAAGGGAAGGGGACCTGGACTTAAATCAATGATTTGGAGCAGAAGGAAGAAAAAACATTCAACCAGAACAAAATGAAGAAACAAGAATTCCAAAAAAATGAGGAGAGGCTGAGGAAAGTGTGGGACAACTTTAAACATTCCAACATCTAAATCATAGGGGTGCCAGAAGGAGAAGAAGAGTAAGAAGTTGAAAACTTATTTGAAAAAATAATGAAGGAAAGCTGCCCCAATCTGGTGAAGGAAATAGACTTCCAGAAAGCCCAGGAAGCTCAGGGAGTCCCAAAGAAATTGGAGCCAAGGAGGAACACACCAAGACACATCATAATTAAATTATCCAAGATTAAAGATATGGACAGAATCTTAAAAGCACCAAGAAGAAAGGAGAGAGTTACCTGCAAAGGACTTCCTATAAGACTGTCAGTTGATTTCTCAAAAGGAAACTTATAGGCAAGAAGGGGCTAGAAAGAAGTATTCAGAGTCATGAAAGGCAAGGACCTACATCCAAGATGACTCTATCCAGCAAAGCTATCATTTAGAATGGAAGGACAGATAAAGTGCTTCCCAGATAAGATCAAGTTAAAGGAGTTCATCATCACCAAGCCCTTAGTAGATGAGATGTTAAAGGGACTTATCTAAGAAAAATAAGATGATCAAAAATATGAACAGAGAAATGACAACAAGCAACTATCAACTGAATGCAAAAACAACAAAAACAAAAACAAACTAAGCAAACAACGGGAACAGGAACAGAATCACAGAAATAGAGATCACATGGATGGTTATCAGTGGGGAAAGGGAGGGGGAGAATCAGGGAAAATGTACAGGAATAAGAAGGGTAAATAGTGGGTTCAAAAGAGACAGGAGGAGGTTGAGAATAGTATAGGAAATGGAGAAGTCAAAGAACTTATATGTACAACCCATGGACACGAACTAAGGAGGTGAGGGAATGCTAGTGGGAGGGGTGCTGCAGGGCAGACAGGTATAAAGGGGAGAAAACAATGGGACAACTGTAATAACATAATCCATAAAATGTATTTTTAAAAATAAAAATAAATAAAAAAAGAATTAAGATGAAGCAGAAGTAAAACAAAACATGACTTTAAATTAGAAGGTGATATTTTAGATTAAATGATGATTGTACATCAGGCTGTACAATCCAATACTGTAGTTCGGGAGTGGATAAAAAAGCTAACAAGTCATACCTCCCATTAATTAGTAGAGGTTGTAAACGGACTCAAGAAAATATATTTTAGCACCAGGGACGAAATCAGGGTCATCAGAAGGACCTGAGAAGCAGATATCTGCATTGTACTGTTGCCCAGACTCCATTGCACCATGGGGACTGTTGTTTCTCATGTTCAAGTCTAAGTGGATAGTGCCCTCTGGAGGGATGGAGAGAATAGATTGAATCGACATAAGGGGTGACATTATTTATAAATTTCTACATTTCTGTTGTGGAGCCTAACTTTATTTCTTCCTTTCAAGAGGAGGGGCTCTTGTAAATCTAGAACAACTTCTTGTTTGAAGTAGCGATTTGGAATCCGTAACTTCCATTTGTCTCGCACTACTGGGACCTTCTCAGGCTTAGGGAGTCTTCCCCTGTGGCTCTGTCACAGCAGCTGCACTCTGAGATCTCTTGTTTGTTCAAATCTGGAGGATTCTTTTCCTCTATTTTCTCAAGACTTTGCCTTAGTTCTGTTCATTATTAAAGGCTTTATACACAGCGCTTTAATAGTTTATAGTCCCCCAACACACACATGAAATAGATTTGTGCAATTGACTTTTACCCTTGAAAATATTTAACATATACATTTTAAAATTAATTTTAGCATGCTAAATAATAGCTCACATACAACATTCCCTAACACTGGCTTATCAATAGGTCATACGTATGGATTTATGTGATGAAACATGAGATAAATAACTATGTAAGCTTATACAATTTTATCACTGCAAGTTGTAGCTTATACAATTCAGAACCCTTTCAAATGAACAAAAAAAAAAAGTAGAGTTACTGTCTAGTGGAATATAAAATTATATGTGTTTGTCTCCCTCAGGGCACATGATCTGACTGCCCACCCAGAATGACAGTTCTTTGGGAGAACCTCTTCAATGAGCACTTATATAAGGATGATCATTGCCTTGAAGAAGAAATCTATGGTAAAGCAACATGTAGAATGTTCCTAACTTCATTCTCAGCCCAGTGTCCAAAAGTCCCTGTGGTCAGGTTCCATTTAATCTTTCAGTCATGATATATGCCATTCTTCAGCTGGTGTCCAGGGAAATCTGGGTATGCTTGCTTCAAAGTACTAGAGTGACACATCTATTTATTCAGCAAATACTTGTGAAGGGCTTTCTACATCCCAAGCACTAATCTATGTGTTTGGGATATACCCATAAACAAACAGAAATCCCTCCCAACAAAGAGTTTACATTCTAGGTCTTATCAAAGAACAACAACAAAAACCAATAGATACAATAAACAAGTAAATTATAGGATATATTAGAACATAGTAAATGTTGTGGGGAAAAAAATTGAGCCAGGAAAAGGAGATTAGGAGTGCTAGAGGATGTAGTTTGCAGTATCAAATAGGGTGATCAGTGTAAGCCTCATTAACACTTGAAGGAGATAAGGGAGTTTAACAGGCATATCTATTTGTTGGATGTGCACCGACACAGAGGAAACCCAACGCAAAGAACCTAATGTGAGAGCATAGCTGGCATGCTGACTAAAAGTAAGGAGGATGTTTTGCTGGGGACATTTTGCCTTCAGGGGCCTTTCTTGTTCCCTAGCCAGAGTGCTCTCTCTCTTAAGATTCCTTTTCTCGCCCACTCTCAGGCTCTAGGACATCATTTTTCCTCTGATCCTCTCTAAAAATAACCACCATTTTAATGATGATATGAAGTTTTCCCTATGTTACCCTTTTTTGGTTTTGAACCCCTGAGGAAAGGGACATAAACGCCTCCACTGCAAAGACGAACCTGATTCTCAGAAAGCGTAAGTCTTTAAATAGGATGACCAAAGCCAAGCACCTCAGCTTCCACTCCAAGCTTAATAGTCTTTTTGTCTCTGACTATGATGCCCTGGATTTTCTCTTACTGAAGAAAATCTAGTCAAGTCCCTACTTTGGGAGGGTAAAGAAAAGAACAGAAAATGATGGACATCAGGGAAAGATGGGAGGTAAGCTGACATTAAAAAATAGTTGGAGTGAAAAGCAATGCCCATTGTGTCACCATTCAGATATGTATAGTACACCACTGCCACTAAAAAGAAATCCAGCTTCACCCATTTCCTGCGCACATGCACATACACATGTTTATAAAACACTCAAATTCTTCTGCACACTTCCCTACTCTGTTCTCTGCCATGGGAGTGGCAAGACAAAGTCACCTAACCCAATGTATAAAGCAGAAATACAGCATCATCCTCACTAAAAGTCTCCGTAGGTTCCACTGAATGCATATTGTATACGAATTGTTTCAATGCTTTAAGTTGTTCTGAGCCTTAACAGTGGTAAAGTTGCGTGAACTTTCATAGTTGACCTTTCCCTCCTTTTTCATCACATTGGGGATTTATACGTGTGACCTATTCATAAACCAGTGCTAGGGGTAAGGTAAGATGCAAATCGAAAAAATTGCCCGAAGTGCGTGTTTCATAAACTTGTGTGCATGTGTGAAGGAGAGTGGATATTGTTGGATTCCTTTTCTTTGTCCATATAAAAGGTAATCTTGCCCTGTCTCCTCCTGCCTCCATGAACCATTGCCTTGCCTCATGTTCCAGGTCTTACTCCAGACTAGCTCTTTTTTAAACTTGCCTTGAATTATCCTAATTTGAGTGTGCCATCTGTTTCCTGCTGAAACCGTGACTGATGAACGCACCATCTTCCATTCTTTTAAAACCATAAAATGATAAAGTATAAAGTAAAAGTAAAGTAAAATGTTGATGTCAAATGGGAAGATAAATACTTCTATGAGCCCACAATGAAAGAAGGACACAAAGAGTAACCTGTTCTGAAAAGCAGATCCACAGAGCCTCAGGTTTGGAAGTAGGGAGTTCTGTTCCGATTGGGTAATGGAGGTTAAAAGCGTCTTCATGTGAGGAAGGTAAAGCAAATTGGACCCGAGGCTCCTAACATGAAATGTGTAGTTTGTGGCCTCTCTTCTCGACCTACTGAAGGAGATGGAAAACGAACCACTCGACCTAACCCTGAATTATGGCTGCCCAAATAAAGCTGTAAACATGGCAGATAAGTACTTGAGATAACCTATTAACTTTCAATGGCTGTACCTTCCCAAATTATCACTTCATCAAGATCTCTGAGCTACCAATGCATAACTAGATCTGGATTGAGACCTCCTAGGAGGACAGTTTAGGGTTAGGGTTAGAAAACTGTTAGATATTGTAGAGTTTGAGAAAAGATGGGCAAAGGATAAAGAGAGAAAAGAAGGTGATTTCCTTACTGACAAGCAATTCAAAACACATGACTAAAACTCATAGTAAGTGAAGCAGTCACTGAAATCAATCAGAAGATAGATTCTCTCTAGAAAAAATGAAAATAGCATAATCAAAATGACTTTAAATGTATATATTAAAGTATTAACAGTATAAAATAAAGTTGTACTAAAAACAGGAACATCTTGCTAAGAGGCACCGAATCATAGGTTCCATAGTAGTCCAACAGGGGTTGCAGAAAAAGAAAAATAGAAGAAATGGAGAGGGAAAAAATCACTAAAAAGGTATCAGCTAAGACTCTTCAATTGAAGAGAGACGCCCATCCTTATATTGAAAGCACGTATCAAGTTCTGAGTAGGATACATGAAAAGAAGTCCACCGTTATTTCTTAAAGATAGAGTGATACTTAAAGTATTTAACAATCTGACTGATGTAGGGGAAAGCACTCAGAAGGACATTTGCCTTAGTGCTAAATCAGGACTCAGGATGCCCCACTAAATTTCCTTGGTTCATAGAGAAGCTGGAGGTTTCAGGATATGGGCTGAATATAAGAATTAGGGGCTTGGGCCAGTAGCTATTTACCAAAAAGTATGAAATGATTTTAATATGTTTAAAACCAGTATGAGCCTCCTAATATACAGCGATGTCATCTCCTGCCTACACTATTTGTGCAAATGTGTTTCCTTCTCTCTGTTCATAATACAACTGCTGTTTCTTTGCTCTTTCTCATGACTTCCCTGGACAATCGAATGTCCTACTAATTGTAATCCAGATCTCCGATTCCTTTCTTCATACATCTGTTCTAGTTAGCGATGATTTAAATCCTGCCCATTAGTGTTTTCACTCGCTATACTTTTGATAATACTAACATTATTATAAAAATAGTTACTACTTGCTTTATTTTCTTCTCTTTTGATACTTTATTGTTTTTATTGGTATTAGATAATGTAGGCCTTTACTATTTTAGGGAATTCTCAAAAATAAGTAACATTTTTATATCTTTATTTTTGATATAGCAGAGATGTGCTCTTTAGAGGTTGAGACTAAGGGATACTACTGAGAGCAACACTGAAAATAGCAAAGTTCCTGAACCACCTACATAGCATTAAGAAAATGCCTTTAAAAAGACATTTTTTATTAGCCTGGTAGTTTGGAGAAGAAAGCAGCACTTATCTTTCGCTGTAAATAATAAATTTGTGCAATCTAACATATAAGAGTAGATCTTAATTGACAACTGCACAGAAAGTAGTAAAAGCTCAATATGTAAGATAATTCCATTCTGTCACTTTAGTTTATGGCATTGCATATTTTTACACAACACTGGGTCATATTTAGTGTTTTCCATCACTTCTAGGAGGATTTGAAAAGTTTTGGGCTCAAGCCTAAATTCAAATTCTGTATTATTAAATCAAATAGTAAAACAAACCCGAAAATGATCTGCTGATACCTACGTGCTGGGAGTCTTTTTATATGCTTTCAATGTGCACCTAGTTTCTGTCATGGAGATATTAGTTCTCTGCTCACTTATACAGCTTACAACTCATTTAGAAGTGAAAATGACCCCCTGTTACAAACATGTCAATGTGATTCATGGTGGTCAGCTTGTGGGCATGTGGTTGGAGAAATAGTTTTTTGTAAACATTATTTTTTGACTTTATATTCTATTTTCTAGTACAGGTCTCTTCACAATGATTATATGGCTTTTTTAAAAATATATATTTCTACTATGAATCCATTTGATACTGAAGTATATTCAGCTAATTTTTATTTTGTTTTAATACATTTTACTTTATAGCAGTTTTATGTATGGAGAAAAACAACAGAGTGCACAAGAGCCCCCGTTTATTCCTTATGCTGCCCCCAACAGAGATATAACAAGTGGGAACTATTTATATAATTGTGGTGTTATTGGTTATAACTTATGAGCTAATATTGATCCATTACTATTAACTAAAGTCTATAGTTTACTTTCGCATTTCCTTTTTGTTCAGTGGGTTTTTTAATTTTTTTAAAATTACAGTCTACATTCAATACAACTCTTTATCTTTAGTATATGTGGGAAAAATACAGCAAACAGAGTAGGAATAGGTGATTCCTACAAAAAAAAAAAAATTAAGCAATTGATAATCTCTAGCAAGAATTCAGTTTTGCTAATAAATAGGTGTTCATAAAATAATGTAAATACTTTCATTTTTCCTTATATATAAACTGGAATTTTAAAAATGACAATAAACAGCCAGCATGTGACAAGGAAGACTAAATTAGTAATAATTCTAACTAAAAAAAAAACAAACTTCTTTTTGAACATTTAAATAAACATTTACAAAGAAATTGTTCATAACAACCCCTAGCCACAGTTGTAGCCTCTAAAAAAGAGTCACCGTTTAAAAGAATCAGGACAACAAAGAGGAAGAAAATGTCTGATTCCAAATCTTATCATGCTACAAAACAAGTAAGTTTTTCAAAGACTAGTGGGATCATGTCCAAAGAATTTAAGAGCTAAATCAAAGATTACCACTGGTCCAAATGGCACAATTTTAGAATTTGAAAAAAAATGAATTAAAAAATTAAGTCAACTTTCACTTACATACATTGCAAGAAATTTTTAAAGAACTACCTCTAATGAGAAAACAATTACCCTTGGTTGATTTCTAATTTCTATTTTGTCTGTTAAATTCTAATATAATTAGTAGTTTTAATGAAAATGTCATGTCTGTTTTGATCCCAATTTTGTATGCTTATTTTTTTCCCTTTTCCATACACAGGTATTACTTAAGACATTTTTACCTTACAGTGCTTGAAGTTATATTAACAATGGCAATTATTTTTTTAATTTTATACTTTCCTGAATGAAAAAGAGAAAACTGAACTTTTAAATAATTAATGACCTATCATTTATTTAAGAAAACACCCATTATACCCATTAAGACTGGTATCTGTAAAAGCCTTGGTAAAATGATTCTCTCTTCTCTCTCCTCTATACATCCTGATACCACACGGGTTGCAAAAAATGTTAGTGATAGAAAAAGAGGGTGTAGCATCATTTTAGAGAAAATGACCTCCAGTTGCTCAGGGCTTTTCACTTTTCACCATGTATAAATTTGACAGAAATTTATTTATTCCAGTTAATAATTTACTCAGATAATCCTAGAATTCTACATGAAAGTATTATCTTTTATATGATCAATTTATTCCCAAAGCAGGCAAACTAAAGGAGACACTTAGCTTAATCAAAGAGATTAAACTGTGAAATTCAAATAAAATAAAATGTCGAATTAAGTTTACTCAGTATCTCTTTCTCTCTCTCTCCCTCTCTCTCTCCCCCCCCCTCTGATTTTTACTTAAATTACTTAGATAATATGGGCAACTCAAAAATGTATATTTCTCAGTGCTTCTCAAACTTCCGCGTGGGTAAGAATCACCCGGGGAACTTGTTAAAACACAAATTCCTGGGTCCCTTCCACAAAGATCCTAAGTATGACTGAGTACACAGGGGACGGGGGCCAGAATTTGCATTCCTAAAAAGGTCCCAGGTGATGCTGATAACCAACTGGAGCTGCTACAAATCTGCATTCCCGGTTTTATTTGCCTTGGTCCTTAGATAACTGGGCACTGTTCTTTGGCGAAGCAGTTTACTTCCTTCCCATGACTCTCCTATACTTTTAACAACACCTCCTTTAACTTCAGTTTTTATTTTAAAATGTCCTGGGAGGTACTGTTCATATGATATCCTTTTATCCAGGAGATGACTTTAACAGTTTTGCTTATCATTTCATTGAAGGAAACCCTCTAACATAGAGGCAAGTTTAAATGGCCTAGGATAGGGGTCTTTGTCATTGCCCCAGGCATTGCTGCAATTATAAACATCTTTATTTCTGCATCACAAGAAAAAAATTTTGCTTTGGGTAATAATATTTATGGGTGACTAACAATATTTTTCTGGTGTCACCTTTGAACTTGAAAAGCTTTGTTCCTTTAATAAACTTTTAGAAAGAGATGATACAATTACCATTTTCTAATCACCACACGTCCTATGGGAGGGATCATGTCCCACAGATTTTAGATTATAAAGTTGCTGAATTGGTTACCAGCTTATCAGTAAATATCTGTTCCTTACAGTGTTTTAGCATTGATAAAAGAAAGTAGGTAACACCAATATTTTACAAATAATTTCTAGGATAAAACATTTCTAATAACATGAAACCAATGTTCTCTGAACATCTGGCACCAGAATTTGTTTTAGGAATGAAAAGGTATTTTGTTGGAAACCATCTTGGTAAGTCACTGAAGTTTGAAGATAAGATGCTCAAAGAAGTCCAAGCAAGAACAAAGGAGTAATTTTTTAATAAACATTTTTGTTGCTTATTCTCTTTCAAGGACTGTTCTAAGTGCTCATGCATATTAACTTACTGAATCATCCTAACTATTCTTATGAGGCATTTGTTCTTTTCTCCTCCATTTTATAGGTGATGAAATTGAGGTAGAGAGGTCAAGTGATTTATCTAAGGTCACAATTCTGCAAGTGGCACAGCTGGGATTTGAACCAAAGAAGCCTCAATCCACAATCCATGGCTCAGTCAGCATATAATGGTGATTTTATCTGATAAAGAAGAATTTTTTAGATGTTTGTTGTTTGTTTGTTTGTTGTTAATTCTAAGAGAAAGAAAGAGGGAAATAAAAACAATGAAGCAGGAAGAGAAACGAGCCAGAGAGATGGCACAAAGTTGAAGGATAATGAGGCTTAGGCCCTGCTTTTGTTGGCAGCATGACTGAAAGGATTTTTACAAGGAGGATTGTTTAATATGAAATGTCACAGTTTTTGCTGGTCACTGCATATTGATGCCCCTTCTTATGACCTCCAAATCAATCTAAAATCACAGTGTTGTAGAAAATAGCAGGAGAGCAGTGTTTCACATCTGGGTTAATGCACAGAATAGCAATTTTACAGGGGACAAAAAGACACCACACACACACACACACACACACACACACACACACACACCCCAAAAGCACAGAAATAGAAGTGATTAAGATTATAATCCCAAGGATTCTCAAAAATCTTGGATCAGGCTTTGGACTTCTAGGCTATGAAATTGTGATTCAAATAAACTTTTCTAAATCTCAAGAGAAAGAGAGTTTCAAATGGGCACTGGCATTTCAAGTTAAAATTTATTTGTTCTCTCAACTATAAATTGAGAAAGGGGGGATTATATTATCTGATTTTAACAATGGAGCATTATGTTCAGCTCAAGAAATTCCACGGGTACTTAATACCTTAGTTATAGTAGAAAATTACATGAATGCTTTTAAAGTTAAGAGTAATAAACAAGAATACGTTTAAACATTTTCCTTTACCTCTAGGCAAGTCAGTTTCCTTCAGATAGATAATGCCTGTTCCAGTTTACTTGAATTGTTGTGAAGACATGTATCCATGGGCGTAAGTGAATCTGTTTTCTTCATACATAAGCCAAGATTTTTCTTTCTCATAATGTGGCGCCACAGCCCAAACCAGGACAGGCTGGTTGAATGAGAGCTGTCCCCAAGCCGATGACCTGGTTTGCTGTGTACACAGGCTGCTATTGCACATCTGAGGCCACCTGAGTCCCTGAGGGTTCCCAAACAGAGCTTTAGCGGGTGGGCTTCCTGGTAGAGTCAATGAGAACACTAATAAGCTTGTCTCAGCTGGATAATACTCTTTGCATATCTTTGCATTTCCTTGTTTTTCCAAGGAACTGCCTCAAGGAGAAAATTCACCCAGCTCACCAATTATAGTGCTCCCCAATTAGTTTGTAGATGTTTCAGCAGACTTTTTTGTTGGACACAGAACTTTCTTGGTTATTTCCCTTTAGTTCTTACAAAGTAAAAAGGAATAAAGTAAGAAACTCCAATAAATTTACAAAGAAGACATTTTTATTCATTCATTCATTAAGCAATTAATACATTTTATTGAGGATTTAATATGAGTTTAACCCTATGGTAGGTACTTTGGGGGTGAAATAGATTGTAATAATAGTATGTGTTATTTGATATGTGCCAGCCACCATGCTAAGGGCTTTAAATCTGGCATCATGTATAACCCACAACCATATCAGATATACCCCTGAGCTACAAATCAGGAAACTGAGGCTCAGAAAGGTTAAGAATTTTGCTCCGAATAGCTCTTAGGATACAAAGACTAGGTATCATTGCCGGTTTATGGGTCTCCAAAATTTATTCTGTTAATACTTCTGGTAATAAATGGTTCTGGCCCTCAAGAAGTTTATAGTTCAGAGATGTATAGAATTCATTGTAAGAAAAATCAGTATCCATTAAGTACTATACAATGGTATGATGGAGGTCCATTAGCAAGTCAGATTAAAATAATTTCCACAATTTTCACTCTCCACTGGGGACATTGAAAATTGCTCCAGAACTTTCAGGCAGAGATGGAACTTCATGGTATTCCCGGTGGAGTGAACATGAAGTAATAGGTAAAGGTTCAGACGCAACAAATACAAGGACTGATTTAGGACAGCATATACAGTTCACTGTAGGAAAAACATTACAAGTTGAGTATGATACCTGCAAATATAGGTCAAGGGCAAATCAAGGAGTGTCTTGGATCTTACAATCACAATCAGAAAATATCTGTGTGTAGTGGTGATTATTGGACATGAACACTAAGGAAAACTCACATTTTTTTAACCCAGTTTCTCACATCTGTGTGTACACTATTACAAAAGAACACCAGGTTTTATGAATTTACTCTATTTTGTGTTATTTTCTTTCCTGAATCCGGTTAACACAGACCAGATTTCACTAAGTCACACAGACAATCCCATATAATTCTAGGTCATGAGGTATATCAAGCTACAATTATAGTCTTGTACTCCCATCAGGTCCAAAGTTAAGTTTCCTTACTGGTGATTGGGGCAATGTCCAATTGTCCTTGAGGATTCAACATATGAAAAATAAAAAGGGACATAAATGAAGGAGGGCTAGATCAGAGAGGTCTCCAGTACACATAAAAGTGTGTGTTTGTGTGCAAACGTGTGTGTGTGTGTGTGTGTGTGTGAGAGAGAGAGAGAGAGGCAGGGGACGGACAGAGACAGACAGAGACAGAGAGAGAGCACTTGTGAATACGGTTTCCCCCTTCTGTTCTCTTACATAAGCAGACTATGTATGTCTGTCACAATAGGGTAACCGTATTTTCATCTTTTAGTGAAGACTGGAATTAATTCTTTAGTTAAGGGAAACAAGTGCATGGTGAGGGGAGAGGTAAAAAAAATAGTAATAGAACTTTAATACTAAACATTTCATTATGTGATTTTTGAAATAACTCAAAGTTCCCGAGTGTTTGTTACTCAAATATATTGTCTTCTTTTCTGTTTAACACTGCTATGACTTTGATAGAACTTTGTAATGAGTACCTATACTAGACTCTGTTTATAAAATTTCTTAGTAGAGTACTTTAAATATCTCCAATGGAATATGGATTGGAAAGTGGTTTTTACCCTTGCAAATCTATTCATTAAAGAGTTTTAAGATTTTGCCTTCCAAAATCAATGTCTTTCTGTTTTGCTGAGTGTTACCAGTTAACACAGAGTGATCTATTTTCTTCAGAAAGCCCAGATAGGGATGAGCAATTGGGGTACCCTGTCTGACCCTGTGTGTAAAGTTGATGCAGAGCAGAATTAAATCTGCCGTTCCTCTGTATGACCTGTTAGCCCTTCCTCAGAAAAGACAATGTTTAAAAGGCATCTATCTAGTTAATTTTAAGTTTCTTTTTGCCCCATGAAAGTGAAGTTAGTGATAGAAAACATGGTGCTTTCTTTCCTAAACATTCATGGACCATGGAATATATAATAATAAATATTATGCTGTTTTTGCTGTAGCAAGAGCAATGCATTGTCACCTAAGTCTTTGTGTAGGCATCTTACCAAAGGCTTGGTGACAATAGGACAAACAATATCAGGTTGGGGAACCAAGTTGATGTCATTTCCCTTGTTTTGTTTTAATGTCCTGCTGAAATATCTCTGAAGTCTCACAAGAGACTCTGCTTTGATCAACATCCTTCAGCCTTCAAAGGCCTCCTGGAGGTCTCTGTGAGATAGCTGCTTACTGAAACAACCTTGGTGGCTTGTTGTAAGAGCCTCACTGCATGCCTCACAGATTTCTGGAGCAACTCTACAGAAAACTGCTGCTAGTGACACCCAGTCTCATCTCTATTCAATGTATTATGTCTTCCCACTAATTCTCATGAGTGATACCTCCTTATCTTAAAGTGTGCACAAATGTGCTTAAGCATAAGCCATCTCTGATAGTACCACTTCTTACTGTAAATATTCATCTAATTTTTTTATACAAACTAATGCCAGCTCAATTATAGAAAATTTGAAAATTCGCAAATATGAGAGAAGGCAAAATGCCTTCTCTGAAATCACCAATGAAACATAAGAATATTTCTTCCTAGTAATCTGTAACATAAACAGATTTTTGTATATTGTTAAAAAATTTAATAAAAATGTATACAGATTAGAATATACTAGTTTATTTTTTAGTAATTACAAAATTCATGCCTTTTAATTGTAACAAAAAATCCTAGTGTTACACTGACTTTCTACTAAAGCTCCCGTTATTCCATTAGCATTCTTATATTTACCTGTTTCAGTTCCCCAAGCATTACCAGTACTCTCTATCGTGGAAAAAGAAAAAAGCCACATTAAATAGAGGGACACTTGAAAAAATTGTTGGTTTGGAATGCATAAAAATCAACTTCTGAATTGTAGTTTTTTGTTTTGTTCTTGGAGAAAAACAGACTGGTCTTTAAGGTATTGTGATTCACTGGACTGTGTATAGAGAAAGTGAGTGTTATAGTCACTGTTGAAGTACTCACAAGAAGAGATGCTCAAGGTGCTGGGTGGGAGATTGTTAGCACCCACCTAGAATGATCTGTGGGTTAGTTATAGGGAGATCAAAAGCCATATGAAGAAATTGAAGGATAAAAAACCATAGAGATTTAGAAAATATTGTAAATATAATAATAACAGAAGGAGATAATTACAGGAAGAAGATGAGGAACTAACACTTTGACTTGCTACTTGGTCCAGGTACTATGCTAAGCACTTTCAAAAATAACCTCATTTAATCTTAATAATCATCCTATAAAGCAAAGCG
The DNA here is from genome assembly GCA_004026545.1 of Mormoops blainvillei. Classification (NCBI taxonomy): domain Eukaryota; kingdom Metazoa; phylum Chordata; class Mammalia; order Chiroptera; family Mormoopidae; genus Mormoops; species Mormoops blainvillei. The sequence goes on along the minus strand of PVJD01007351.1, from coordinate 29,828 downwards.
ATATGTTGATACACAGAGATGTTGAGTAACATGACCACTTTCTTATAGTCAGCATGACAGAAAACTCTTGGGTAGATTTTCAAAGCAAATCAAATCAGAAAAGATTCTTTGGAGATTTTTACAGAGCACACAGAATTGACAATTACTAAGATTTTATATATTTGCTTGAATTTCTTTAAAAATTGGAAGTAAAATATTATCAAGACTTCCCCCCAGCCACTTTTCTACCTACCTGCTCACAGAAGCTACTACTGTCAGGAATAGGGCCTATCCTTCCACTTTGTTTTTTAAATCTATTACATAATTTTAAACTTTTCTTTTTAGTCATATATTTTTGTACTGAAAATGGATAACCATTTTAAAGATGGTAGCATGAGGAAGTCTGGTATCGAAAAGCAACCAGTTAAGAGAAAAATGTAGGAGATGTATTCTGCTGGAAATTAATGTCAAGGTCATCTTTGCCAGATCCATAAATAGAAGTCATCTTAGTAAACTTAGTATTTAAAAAAGTACACAGCAAAATTTCTATTATGGTGAGGTTTGTATTTAAAAGAAAGATATACTATAAAAATAAAATTAAAAATTAGGTTTCAAAACGCTTCAAATGGGCAATATGTTATTAGAAGAGAAATACTTGCAAAAGAACCTAGCATGGTCTCTATTATGTCATTATCTAAGATAACACATGGATATTATATTTTTTAATTGTGAAAGAATTCCAAACATGAAGACATAAAAGTAGTTTTTATCTTGATAAAAGCTAGTTTAGTCCAGGCATACAAAATATAAAATACAGCCTTTTACATTTCTTTGTTAGCAAAAATTCTTTTTTCTCACATACTTGTTTAATGTAAATTAACAAATGGGAGGGAAAACATAATTATGTTTTGAATATGTTGGAATCGTATTAAATTAACTTTATATAATAGAAATTAAATACTACACTGATTTGAAATAAAACATTTGCTTGTAAGCTATATGATCCATACCAAAAGTTTAAATTATTGAGAAATTTCTACAACTGTTCACTAGATTTTATATTATCATGAAAGGGTTTAGCAAGTTAAATACAAAAAATACAAGAACAAAAAACCCAGCAGGTGAGAAATACTGGATTGGAGGCTCTCCAAGGCCTTTCTATTCTGAAATGCCATGACTAGAATATTCTCATCTTTCCTCCACCCAACTAATGGAAGGCCTTGACGGAAAGAAATGGAAAAAGAAGATATATAATAGCTCTGGTGGATCGATTCACTCATGAGGTATAAATCAAAGGGAAAAGTCTGCATTGTTTTTAAGAAAAGCTATGTACCCCAACCCCAGATGAACTTTCTTGTACAAAATACAATAATCTAACAAAATACTAAGCTCCGTAGTTAACTAGTTCTCGAAACTATTTTGACTAACAAAGCTTTAAATTTCCCAGATAGCAACATTTCTAGTATCAAAATTTATTTTTATTTGTATTTTCTGCCATATTGGTTAGTTAGCAAAGTTAAAATGTTTAGCATTTGTTAAACCTGAAATGGCATAAAATGACTGATGAATGAATTGAATATGCCTTTTGGCCTTTCTCTGGACTGAACTTTCTGTTGTATTTTGGAGAAGGTAGTGAATGTACTAGATAAGTAATTAGTGCATTCCGGTGTGAGAATTATGAGAATAATGGAGAAATATATTAAAGGATTGAATTCAGCATTATCGCAAATTGGTTAATCTAGCCTTTTGGCACAAAATAAGCAGCCTGCTTTGTACACATTTGGAAGGTTTTAAAAACAAATCAATGCAGCCATACACTCAGGACTATGCTAAATAGAGCCGCTGATAGGCTCGCAACTCACAGCGCGCCTCCACAGCGGGGCCATTGTGGAGAGCTGCCACATCCAAACACCTTCCAGCTGTTGGAAGAACCCACTAGAGGAGTGAGTGCAGACGCAGACACCCAGAGTCAGATAATTACTTTGATTAAGATTCTCAGAATTAAATGGAGTTTAATCAGGGACCCTGTGAAATTGTGAAGGTGCCAGTTTTCTGGGCTTGCCCTCCTTTTCTGCAGATGGTGAGTTGCCAAACAAAATCAAGGAAGTCTTACAAGGATGAGAGTCAAAGTCAAAAGGGAACGAGAATCTGTGCTTCGTAATGGAGATGGACTAGCACCAAACAGCAGCAAACTCGGCTCTCCTCTGCATGGAAAGAGCCACATGCATCAAAGCTGAACGCGCTATCAACACTCCTGACAATCTGAAGGACTGAATTAATAGCTATGCCAATATATCTGAGGCAGTGGCTAATACTAAATCTTCTTATGAGTTAGTGATATATGTGAACTTTTTAGGCAAAATTTGGATTGATGTTAGAAAAACATTCATTCCACTCCAGCTGTTACTAAGAAACTATGACCCAACTTGAATCTAAACCAAACCATTATTAATAATAAATTCCCATATAAATGGAAAGCCTGAAAAATCAGGGCTATAGGAAGGTCAATATTTTTTTCAGTTTTCCTGCTTCCTTTAATTTGAATTCGTACTACAAATAAAAGTGATTATAAAAATGATCCATTCCATGATGTATCAATATCTCTTAAATTTCACTCTTTTTCATGTAGGCTACTACTAAACCTTTTTCTATTATCCTGTATATCTATAGTTGGTCTCTTGATGAGCTAGACTTTATGTTTATTTCCATCAGTTTGTTTTGTTTTCATAAACCCAGCTTATTATTATAAATAATATCAATGACTCATCATTTATTTGTGCTGGTTAATTTGCTACAACCATTCTAGGTATAGAATATTATAATAACCATGTATTCTGTCCCAAAGTCAATGCTTGTGATAATATATCTTCTCATATATAAGTTATATATTTTATAATATTTAGTAAATGAAACAAATCCTCCATATTTTCTTACTACCTTTGTTATTAGAAGCCACGAGTGCAAACAGTTCATAGAAGGTCAATTTCCCTACAGATTTTCCTCTCGTACTCCACAATTCTATTTCTAGGAACTCGGATTTGTTATTATTTTTAGTCCTTCCTTTGATCTACTCTTCATAGACCCCTTATTATTTGGCATCTAAAGTTTTACACTTTTTTCTTTTCCTATGTTCCATATCATTACCCTTTGACATTTCAACATATACTCAGTAATAGATTCTTCTACTTTGGGTTTCTTATTCTTATGACTTATTTTTATATTTTGTTGCATTCGTGCATCTGGAATGCTCTCTGTGGCACTCATTTCTTTACCACTGCAGACCTAAAGCTAATTCTCTGGCCATATGGCTATTAATTGCTTTGCCCCGGCAAGACCCATCTCTACACAGTATTTTTGCAACTGTTGTTCATCTTATTTTTGTTTTCCTCTACCTCTTCTTCCTATAAAGTTTGCTATCTTATTTCCACAATTCCATCTAAAGTGTTTTCTTTCAACCTTTTTTTTGTCTAATAGGTAACAAGACTTTACTCCAATCATACAAATCCAGGTTACAAGCCCAACTGAGTGATTTTTGATGGGAGACTCAAGAGTTGGAAAATTTTAGTTTAGGTAATAGCTAATAAGCTTAGTAATCAATGTATATGAAAAGCAGTTGTTTCAGGAACTGAAGGTATGATCCATGTTGACTCTAGGAGAACATAAGCAGTTCTACCTTTGTGCCTCAGGAGGACTGCAAGTATTCAAGATGGTATCTGAGACATTATACTCCAGGGCGAGACTTCCACAGCCCCGGGCACAGTTGAAACTATGCTGCAGCTTTTATCTGATTAACTCTTTCCCTGAATTCCAAGCCCCTTACCTACATGTTTCTTCTCCTTATAAAAAAGATTGGTTTAAAGTGGAATTTAAGACATTCTGCTAGGGTACATAACCCGCTGTCTTCTTAGATCACCGGCCATCTGAATAAGGCGCCCATGAAGATGTAATCCCTGTCTCTGCCTATTGGGTCTGGTAGGTGACAGGTAGCATGAACTCTGGCTTTTCCAGTTTCAATTTGTCCCCTCAGCTGCATGTTCTGTAGAGATGGATAAGCATTTTTTTAACCTTTAAATAACAGAAAAATGTACTTCCATAATACACTCAAAATTCCCTATCTGCATATTAAATTCAAACCAATTTATACAATACAGCAATATCTGATATATGGGTAGTAGCATAACACTAGTTTAGAAGTTAAGAAGCTTGAATTTTAGTATTACATCAGTCACTAATTTTTTGCAAGACTTTGGATAATTTAATGCTACTGTGGATAGGGTTTGTTTTGGTTTGGTTTTGTGTTCATTAGAAACTACAGTCAAGTAACATAGTTAATTTGCTATAACTCTTGGATTCTAAGTGAATATGTCATCCATAGCAATCTTTAAAAACTACTTTTAAAAAATAAGCACTGCAACTCCTTCCCTAAAACTGGCTGTAAAGAAAAACAAAAATTTTTTAAATGTGCAAATATTCTGCATGTGTCTTCTGTAATTTTGCTTTCTGTTTAATTTTTATATCCCATTAATTAAATTCTGTTTATTTTTATATCCTGAGTTCTATGGAAATTTACTAGCTATTCAGAAGAATAGTTCTCCTTTGTTTAATTTTAAATTAGACATAAAAGATAAGAAGTTGCCAACACACACTTATTAAAAGGCTATAATTGAAAAGACTGGCCATATCCCATCTTCATAGTGAGGTCGTGGAGGAACTGGAACCCTTATTCACTGGTGGTACGGATATAAAATGGTGCAACCAGTTTGAGAATAGCTTGGCAGTCTCAAAAAATTAAACATTCACCTGCCATATCACCCAGCCACTTCACTCCTAAATATTAACATAAGACAAATAAAATTGTATATCCACACAAAGATTTCTCATTAATGTTGATAGCAGTTCAATTTGTAATCACCAAAAAAATTTGAAAAATAAAAAAACTGGTAACAATCCAAATGGCCATCAAGAGGTGCACAGATGACAGATGAATAGATAAATATACTGGTGTAGGTGCTACAAACCTGGCCAGGGCTAGGGCCCACAATGCAGTGACAATGGAGCTACACATCTATAGAGTTAGCACCAGGGCACCAAAGGAGGGAGCATGGACACCTCTGACACCGAAGGACCATTGGCTGCTGTGCCTGGGCAAAAACCCATGGGGGTCGGCTGAGTGGACCAGCGGAGGAGGCTTGGAGACTATATGAATGACGGCATGAAGAACAGGAGACTGCTTCTTTCCATTAACCCGTGCACCTGACTGAATTGCTCTGGCTGCTCTGGCCTGAGCCAACACACATTAGTAATTGTTCATTCTTTTCTGTCATCAATTTTTCTGAACTCTACACAGACTATTCCAGTCAGTCATTCTAAAACATGCTCCAGGAATCCTGAGCATCTAGTTTCAAATCAGAATTACTTTTTATAGAGAATATATAGTAAGTTCTGGATTTATATTGCAATGTTTTACTAGTGTCAGACACAAGTTAACATTTTACAAGTTATATTTATTGATGTATTTTAATGCTAAAATGGCCTGTAATTTCACTAGCCTCTTGATATTTAAAAATAATAAAAAATAATATACATATGCATATTAGATATGATAAATACTCAGAGAAGTACATATTGAGAAGGTAAAGCCTCCCACAGCCCCACATCTCCAAGTCCCTCTCCTCAAAGGAACCCACTATTAACAATCTATAGAAGCAACAGTTTCCATGTGTATAGTCATCTCTCTAATGCATGCTCTTTCTCTCTCTCTCTCTCTCTATATATATATATGCTCATATATATATATATATATATATATAAAGTGATGATACTATACTCACTTTCCTATACAGTACTTTTCACTTCATAATGTATCTTTTTAAAACATATATCTTATTGATTATACTATTACAGTTGTCCCAATTTTTCCTCCATTGCTCCCCTCTACCAGGTACCCCCATTGCCTCTAGCAATCTCCCCCTTAGTTTATGTCCATATGTCATTAATATAAGTTCTTTGGCTACCCCATTTCCTACACTGTTTTTAACTTACTCTGTCTATTTTGTACCTACCATTTTTTACATCTTAATCCCTGCACCTTTCCCCCCATTCTCCCCCTTCCCCCTCCATATGATCGCCATATCTGTGATTCTCTAGTTTTTGTTTTTTAGATTCAATTGTTGATAGTTGTGAATTTGTTGCCATTTAATGTTCGTAGTTGTGATCTTCTTTTTCTAACATTTCATATAATAATGGCTTGGTGATGATGAACTCCTTTAGTTTCATCTTGTCTGGGAAGTGCTTTATCTGCCCTTCAATTCTAAATGATAACTTTGCTGGATAGAGTAATCTGGGTTGTAAGTCCTTGTTTTTCATCACTTTGAATGCTTTTTGATAGTCATTTCTTGACTATAAAGTTTCTTTTGAAAAATCAGCTGACAGTCTCATGGGAAATCCTTTGTAGGTAAATCTCTGCTTTGCTCTTGCTGCTTTTATAATTCTTCCTTTATCTTTAATCTTTGGTATTTTAATTATGATGTGTCTTGGTGAGGTCCTCCTTATGTCCATATTATTTGGGATTCTCTATGCTTCCTGGACTTGTATGTCTATTTCCTTCAATAAATTAAGGAAGTTTTCTTTCATTATTTCTTCAGATAAGTTTTCAATTTCTTGCTCTTCCTCTTCTCCTTCTGGCACCCCTATGATTTGGATGTTGGTAGGTTTGAAGATGTCCCAGAGGCTTCTTAGCCTATCTTCATTTTTTTTTAATTCTTTATTCTTCTTGCTGTTCTGATTGAATAGTTTCTTCTTCCTTGTGTTGCGAATCATTGATTTGAGTCTCAGTTTCCTCCCCTCCACTGTTGGTTCCCTGTAGATTTTTCTTTATTTCACTTCATTTCTGCCTGGGTCTTTTTATGTCCTTGAAGTACCCAGTGAGTTCCTGGAGTATCCAAATAACCAGAGTTTTGAACTCTGCATCTGATAAGTTGTTCATCTCCATTTCATTTAGTTCTTTTCCTACAGTTTTGTTCTGTTCTTTCATTTGGGCTGTATTTCTTTGTCTCCTCATTTTGACAGCCTTGTTGTCCTTGTTTCTTTGTATTAGGTAGAGCTGGTTTGGCTCCCTGTCTTAGTAGTATGGTCTATTGTAGAAAAGTATACCCGTCTGGCAGAATCTGGCTTCTTTAAGTCCTTGTTTGTCAGACTTCCATACGGCTCTATTTTCTGATGTTTCTGGGTGATATTTGTTGTGTAGTCCAGTTGTAATTCTCTCCATATTTGTGCAAGGAGGTGAGGCATGTTTACCTACACCTCCATCTTGACTGGAAGTCTAACCCCTCATCCAGCAGCACCATCCCCTTAATAATGTATCTTGAAGGTTTTTAGTCAAATCAGCATATATAAGATCTGCCCAGAAAGTATGCGGCCAGGTAGTATGAAAAAGACAGACATTTATTGAAGAAGATACAAGATACAAGAAGCATTGTACATAGGATAATGAAGCCTCAGTCCCCTTCAAGGTAGGCACCTTGGCACCTCACACAGTTCTCCCAATGTCCATCAGCTTCCCCATCATATTTTCATGAGCCTCACTGAGGGCCTGAAATATCTTCCCTTTCAAAGGCGATTTTAGTTTTAGGAAAAACCTGAAGTCACAAGGCACCCAATTTGGGCTCTAGGGGGGCTGAGTCACCAGGGTGATTTGGAGTTTTGCCAAAAAACTGCATGAGACATGATGCATGAGGAGGCACATTGTCATGATGAAGCTGCCAATCACCAGTTACCCATAGTTGTAACCTTCTGAATCATGTGAATGATTTCCATGGAGGAATGTTCAAGTTTAATGCAAAATTTGATGCATATTCGTCATTCTACTGGCTCAATCATTGTGAATGTGACAGCCACACAGTGCACATGATCACTCAAAGGACATCTACCACCCTCACTGACTAGTACAGTGAAGTTGTCATTGTTCATGCATGTGCATTCCAGTCCAGTCTCCTTGGCTGCCAAGTACATGAATGTCACACAAACATTCTCGTTATATTAACAATGGTTGAATTTTTCTGGACAGACCTTATACATATATACATCATTTTAGCAGTATCTATATCATGTGGACATACTATAATGCATTTAACAAGTGCCTTATTTACAGTGATTTATTTTGATTATGTTTGTTCTTACTAAGAGAACTGTAATCACTTTAGTGTACTTATATATTGGTGTACTTTATTGTATATATTTTAAATATGGTGACTATTGCCAGATTTCATTTGAGAGTAGGTTTCATCAGGTTCCATTTTCATAAACAGCGTATGATAGGCCTCCTTTCTCCTCCAAACTGACATCACAACCTTTAAAACTGTTCTTTAACTGATTAAGACATTACTATGTGATAATAAATAATATTGGTAATAAATAGCCAAAATTCGAGGCTTTGAACGTAATTAAAATAACATGTAATAGCAGATTAGTACACCAGGTTTATTCATTAATTTTAAATAATCATTCCGTACTCCAAGGATTAATCGTGGGTTTTTTCTCCCAATATCATTATTGGGGAATTTAAAAAGTGAAAGAAAAAAATTACTGGCAATTCCTTTGAAATTAAATGAAAGAAAATAAGCTTTTCTCATACTATGATTGCGTTTTTTTTATAACTTCCTCCACAAATCAGCATGGAATTATATAAGAACCCCAAATGTTAAATTTTCAGAAAATTGAATATTTTTCTTAGAAAGGAAAAATGACATAGTCACTAAGGATAGTAAAATGAATTTACAAATAAGAAATACATGTTATCATACCAAGGAATATATTTCACTAACATGAGCTTTTCTTATATTGATTTTAGGAAATAAATTTTTATTATATATTGTACTCTTTTTGGACAGTATATTCACTGAAGAATGAAGAGTCAAGGAGAAAGCAGGGTCATGAGAGGGAGAGGAAGAGGGAGAGATGTCAGCAGAGCAAGGAAAAGGGAGGAAAAAAAATACACTGGTGTGAAATGGCCTATTTTCATTTCCTTGTGGGATTCCCTTTACTTACAAAAAGATGTTTCTTTCTGACATAGAAAATTCATGCAGAATAATTCTAGTGTGTAACGTTTTCTCTTGAATTTTGGGTTGATTTTGATGAAACTGATCCCTAAGTAGCTGAGTAGACTGGGTTCACATTTGGGGGATTATGAGGTAGAAGGTAGCAGAAAACATAATACTAAGTAAGATGAGAATGAATGACAATAGAATGTGCTTCAAATAGCTCAGCTTCAAAAAATTCTCATCTGAAGTGATCACATACTACACTGACAAAGATCTACCCACCATTAGCTTTGTTTTACATGGTACAGGATATTCTGGTTCTGTGCAAAGAGAACAGAGATGCTTATGCTAGCTATTTTAAATATTAAATAATGTTTACTGGGTAAAATTTTATAAACAGAAAAATAACAGACCACACCTGATCCCACAGTCCCTCACTATGATACAGAGACATGTGCTAAAATGAACATAGCTGGGCTGCATACTTTCCCACTGAGGGAGGCCCTGCCCTTTGAATACTTCACACATTTGTAGGAACCAAGGGCCAGGGAGAATCTAAGCAACTTGCCATATGGAAGCTCCCTAGTCTAGAACAGAAACGGCAGGGGGTGCTGCAGAAGACCTTCAGAGCTAAGCCTCATTCTGCAAAACTAACCCAAATCAGCTAGGACAGGTCTCTACTCAGCTACCATAAGCCAATGAAAGATGAGCCCCAAGAGTCATCAGATTTATCTCACCTCTGTTAGTTTGCATTTTCTTACACTGAATGAAGGTCCTAGGGATATAAATTACACCATTTCACAATATAAACGTTTGTCTTAGACTTGGGTGTAGTATAGGATAAGCATGACCCAACATTTTTGTTTATCCATTAATTTCACTAAGCATTTATTCAGTATTTTAGAATTCTAACTCTACTACCTATTTTTGACCTTGAGCAAGTTACTGAATCTCATTAAGCCTCAGCTTCCTCATTTTTAAACTGGGGAGTGACATTTCCTATTTCATAATATTGTTTAATGAAGAAAGAAAATAAGTCATTGTAAAATGCTGATCAAAGAACCCAGAGAGAACAGAAGTTTCCTAATTCGGTTATCTAAGATGGGGAAGAACATTTAATACTAAAATCCTCACTTAATAAAATTCTTACCTACATAGCACATGTTAAATCAACATCTCTCAAAAGTTATTGCTTCCTAGTTTTTATTTCTCCATGCCCAACATCTATTTTAAGAAAACAATGTGGAGTCTTTAAAATTCATAATTTTTACAGTAGGAAGATGTTTTTGAATGGTTGTCCCATCTCTGACACAACGGGTAACAAAGGCTGTAAATAAGACACACTTCCCCAACAAATCCGAATACCTGGCAGAGCCAAATAAAAACAGAACAATTCATTCTCGTTGAAGGTAATAGGCTGAGGATGTACAGAGAAGGCTGCATTTATTGTAGATACTTAAGTGCTAACTGACAGAAAGGCCATGATTCTCATCTCCAAAGCCTACAATGTTGGAACTGAACTGTTTAATTATTTTCATGTGAATAACAAGGTTATAAAAGTTATTCTCCAAATAACTCTTTTAAATTCATAAAACTAACCTCACTCTAATTACCTGAGAATTTTCAATTCCTTTGCTTGTAGTTCTTGGTAATTCTTAAAATAATATGGTTAATGTTCAACCTCAGACCTGGCTTCAGCCTATTTTAACTCATGAATGCATATTCTAGCAGAATATCATGTCTCCTTGGTATTAGTTTTAGGGAAACATGACATCAATTTCTTCTTTGGGTATTCTACAAAGGGCTTTTATTTGAGAGATAGTGTTTTAAGAATGTGTATGACCTGAGGCATACCTGAAATGAAATAATGGAGACATATGTCAAAATAGGCTATTCTGTTACCGAAAACATTTCCCCAAATCTCCCACTGGTAAAATAATGATATTTCGGTTCTGAAAAGTAGGTCCACTCTGGTGGGAAAAGGCAGAGTCATAAAATCATTGCTTCTGTATTTCTTAAAATCTTAAGGTACCAGAAAAAAAATGCCACATTTTTTCCCATTTGAAAAGTGAAGTTAAAATATCTTCGAAAACAGAAAATAAGTAAAAACTTTATTGTTTTGTAATTAAAGGCAAGCACTTAAAAACTTTATTGTGTTTTGGATTTGGGGCAAGCACAAAAACAGTTCAATTCTTTTATGATGTTTAATCTCTATAGGACAAAATAGTTATATTGTGGTTCACCTTACACCGATGATCAGCATGATGGGAATCTCTGAATTTTAGATCAGTACTTAGACCACTTGTCACCACTGGGGAAGCTAATAAGCCTCAATTTCTCCATCTTTACTTCACAGATTTAAAATAAGGATTAAAATATGATTATAAATAGTGTGACCATTATGTAGACGAACCTCAACAAATGCAAATCCCTTTCTTTTGTGAAAAAACTCCAAGGGCATCATCACACAGAAGATTTTTAAAAATAGCAAATTACTGTGATTATGAGCTTCAGTTACAAAACAGTAGGTTCCTGAAAGGCATTGCAAGACATAGTAAGTTTAAACAGTGGAATTCATCTGCTCAAACAGCTGGCAACCGGCCTCTCTTCTCCCTAGCAGTCCTGAGTGGAGTAACACTGCATAGTGTTAAGAGATTGTCTTTTAAAGCCCACCAGTCATGAGTTCAAATCACGATTTCACCATTTAACTGTTGAATCATTTGCAAGTTACTTAGACTTTCTGAGGCCTAGTTTTCTCAGGTACAAAATGAACTAAGCACCAAGCACAATGTTTTATACTGTATACTGTAAGAACTCAATAAATGTTAAGCTTTTTCCAATGCTGCTTTTTTCAAAGAAAAAGTATCAGCTAATGAGTAGATTTTGAAACACCTGATAATCAACAAATAAAAATAAAAAAGAACATTAATCACAGGACATTGTCCAGAAGAGTAAATAAAGGTATTAATTATGCAAACATAAATTTACAAATGGTAAAGAAGCCCAAAGATACCTGGTTCAAAAGAAATACATATACTTTCCTTTACTGTCACTGCTACTACAACAAAATGCTATGCTATCCATGTGACACCTCAGAATATCAAAGTAAGCCAGTTTATTTGACACAAGTTCCTTGAGTTTGACTTCTAGCTGTCAATCAAAATGCTACCTTTACTCTTAATAGTTTTGGTCACTGAACTTTGATATGAACCACATTAAATTTTATTAAAAAGCAATCTTCATAATATAATTGCCGACCAAAGCTAATGAATAATGTTATATGTTTTATATTAGTACATAAAATCCATAAATCATGAGACATGAAATTTAATCAGTACATTTTAGACATAAATGTTTATCTTTAAGGATGACATGATTGTAATTGGTTTGTTAAAAGATCTACATTTCAACCCTTATAACTCCTGTATCTTGTGCATTTAAGGTCCCTCTCTGGGTTGCTCACTGTCTGCCACCAGAACAATTCATGGTAGAATTAAACAGATGCCATTGCTTATAGTTGAGGCTTCATATTTTGCAAAAGTAAGACAAATATGTAACTCAAAGGAATTCTAAGCCACTCTCCCCCCAAATAAGGCATGTGCCAAGTGGAATACAATTCTCCCAGAAAATAATTACCTCCAGAAAATACAAAGGAGATCATTTGAATGCATTGTTCCCTAGTCTCAATGCATTATTTCAGCATAGATAGCAAGAAAATTAAAAGATCAGCTTTGCATATGGAAGACATCATCTTTCTTTCAATACTTTTATTTTTTAATTTTTGAAATATTTTATTCTTTAGTATATTTTTATTATGCTATTACAGTTGTCTTGATTTCCCCCCTTAGCCACCCTCCACCAAGTATCCCCCATTCCCTCAGACAATTGCGCCCTTAGTTCATGTCCATGGGTCATGCATATAAGTTCTCTGGCTACTCCATTATCTGTACTATTCTTAACATCCCCCTGTCTATTAGGTACCTACCAATTTGTACTTCTTAATCCCTCTACCTTTTCCTCAATTTTCCACCTTTCCCTTCCCAACTGATAACGCTCCAAATGATTTCCCCATCTTTGATTCTGTTTCTGTTCTACTTGTTTGCTTAGGGTTTTTTTTTTTTTAGATTTAGTTGTTGATAGTTATGAATTTATTGCCATTTTAATATTCATAGTTTTTATCTTCTGTTTCTTACATAAATCCCTTTGACATTTCATATGGTTTCGTGGTGATGAACTAGGCCCGCATGTCTGGGGTATCAGGGAAGGAGAGGACTTCTGGCCAAGACAGAGGCATAGGTGAACACGACCCGCCTCCTTGCACAACCACAGGAAAAATTAAGACTAAACTACAAAACAACTGTCACCCAGAATCATCATAAAATCGAGCTGTATGGAACTTTGACAACCAAGGAATTAAAGAGGTCACATTCATCCCGATGGGTAGGAGGGACAGAGATGCAGAGAGACGCGGAGATGTGGAAGGGACAGTCCCAAACCCACACATCATGGATAAAAATAGTTAGGGACACCTCAAGAGCAAGGGATCACAGACCCACACCAGACCACACAGCCCAGGATTCCAGTGTCAGGAAGATAAGTCCCATAACTTCTGGCTGTGAAAATCAGTGTGGTTTGGGGCATCAGAAGGAACTTCAGGATTCTCTAGTGTTTCTTCTTAAAGGGCCCACAAAGGACTTAGGACTTATGCAGCCTCACTTGCTCTGGGCTCCAGCACTGAGCGGTAGATACAAGGGCACCAGTCACACACAGGGAGAAACTGAAGTGTCTGGCATCAGGGTGAGTGCTAGGGGACAGCTGCCTCCTGGACAAAACTCCAGAGGCCAGGCAGCAGCATTGTCCCTTTTTCTGAGCCTTCTCCCACACAGAGCCACAGAGTAGCAACACCATATCAGAGACTCCATTAATCCGGTTCACACACATTGCACTGCCCTGGTGATTACCTAACACTCTGGCCCATCCAACTTACCTGTGTGCTTTTCTACAATAGGCCATGTTACCAAGACAGGGAGTCAAAGCAGTTCTACTAATATATAGAAACAAACACATGGAAGGCTGCCAAAAGGAGGAGACAAAGAAATATGGCCCAAATGAAAGAACAGAACAAAAGTGTAGGAAAAAAACTTAAGCAAAATGGAAATAAGCAATCTATCAGATGCAGAGTTCAAAACACTGGTTATCTGGATGCTCAAGGAACTCACTGGGCACTTCTACAACATAAAAAAGACCCAGGCAGAAATGAAGGTTACACTACGTGAAATGAAGAAAAATTTATATGGAACCAACAGTGGAGGGGAGGAAGCCTAGAATCAAATCAATGATTTGGAAGATAAGAAAAAAAAACATTCAATCATAACAGTAAGAAGAAAAATAATCCAAACAAGGATAGGATAAGGAGCCTCTAGAACATCTTTAAACATACCAACATTTGAATCATAGGGATGCCAGAAGGAGAAGAGGAAGAGCAAAAAATTAAAAACTTATCTGAAAAAATAATGAAAGGAAACCTCCTTAATTTGGTGAAGGAAATAGACATACAAGTCTAGGAAACACAGTGATTCCCAAATAAGTTGGACCCAAAGAGGAACCACACCAAGACACATCATAATTAAAATGCCAATGGTTAAATATAGAGAATTTTAAAAGCAGCAAGAGAAAAAGCAGAGAGTTACTTATAAAGGAATTCCCATAAAACTGTCAACTGATTTCTCAAAAGAAGCTTTGCAGGAGAGAAGGGACTGGCAAGAATTGTTCAAAGTGATGAAAAAGAAGGACCTACAACCTAGATAATTCTATCCAGCAAAGCTATCATTTAGAGTTGAAGGGCAGATAAAGTGCTTCCCAAAGTAAAGCTAAGGTTTATCATCATCATCAATACTTTTAAATGACTTCTCTTTATTATTCATGGAAAGAAAACACCCACATACTTCTATAAAACTAAAGTCAATAGAAATATCCACATATCCAAAATAAGCATTATTGTCAAAGAGAGGAAAGATGTGCTGAAAGTATTCTTTACATTGAATAACTTTTCATTTTGACAATGTTTCTTTTGCTAAAATAAATGGAAATGTAGTCTCCAAATTTGGAAGCTAAAACACGACTTTTTTCAGAACTTGCCCATCTATCCAAAAGCATAAAATCTAGCCTTCTTCAAATATCAAGTGGAAGATATTTATCCTTATAATTATATAAAGTAACACATTATTACAAAACCACCTTCACTTATAAGAAGTTCAAGATTTTAACATATACAGTATTGGCAAGCTCGTGGAGAAGCTAGTACTTTTATATATTAATGGCTGGTACATAAATTGGTGCAATTGCTTTGGAGGACATTTGACAATATCTATAAAATTAATAATTTACAAACATTTCAAGTCTGAATGTTTCCTGTGAGAATTTATTCCATTACTGTACTTATACATGTGAGCGTGAAAATGTCAGTTGCCGCATTTGTTCATAGTAGCAAAACACTGAGGGCTCAAGGAAAAGCCACCACCAGGTACAAAATGTGCAAGTATAAATTTGGTGGCATTAAGCAGAAGATTAAATCTGGTTGGGTTAAGCATTCAGTCACCACAAGAATCTTAAAAAGTATATCCTCCTATTTGGGCTAGGAGACAGTAAGTCCCATTCCTAACATCTGATGAAAGGGAAAATTCAAACTGCTATAAATGAATGAATTAGCTTTCCTTTAGTACTGAACTGGTAGCCTTGAAGCTATACAATGCACAACAGCTGGCTTACCATGAAAGGCTATTTCTCTCTCTTTCTCATGTTTATACTTTCACAAATGCACTATGATTCCTATAGATTTATGTCTTTTTCCCTTAGAATAAAGATCATGGAAATTATCTTTACAATTAATTTTAAGTACATATAAGAACAACTTACCTAGTTCATTTAAAACTGATACATACTTGAATGTAAATTTCGCAGTAAAATATAAGTTCCAGAAAGGCTACATTTTAATTTGTTTAATGCTGTATCCCCAGTCCCTAGCACCTAGAAAGAAGAACATGTGACACATCACAGGCAGTCAATATACAGGGTCCAGCAGAAGGAAGGACTGCTTGAGTGTGGTAGGTAGCGTAATAATATGGGTGTAATAATTTATAGCTTTAGTTTGATAACTTAAAATGTCATATAGTATGCTGGAGTATGATATTGTTATGTTACAGTATTACATACTTATGATTTTGTAATAAAAGATTTTGTAATAAAAAAAGGAGTGTTATTTGTGCTAGACCCCTGTCTATTTGCTGAAAAGTAAGTTTGGGTACCTTTGATGAAGTTCTTCAACCGTAAATATTTCTGATGTGAACTACACTGGTCTTCAAAATAATAATAAATAATAAACATAATTTTTATTCAAGATGAGCACTGACCCTTGTACATTTTCCAATATTTATCTTAATTAAAAACCTTAGGTAATTCAGTTAGTCCACGGATTTAAAGAAGTCTCAGAACTACTGAAAACTAAAAGATTGTCCAAGTAATTGCCATCAGTTTTACATGAAAATGGTGGGATCTGTTTTCCTTCTAAAGACTTACTTCTAAAGGTTACGGTGTTTATGGAAAAAGCTCAGGAATACTTAAAATGACAACTTTCTCATAGAAATGGCTTATTGCTTTCATCTCTAAAATGGCAATTTTGGGACTGGAGAATCGCTGAGTTTCCTTCCAGCTTTAAAATATTTCATTCTGTGACTCTGCATGTACACGTGTCCCCCCTGCCTTTTTTTTGAAAGTTCTCACTACACCACCTCACGTTGGAGAAAGACCTCCATTTGCACTGGCTGTCTTGCTGACCAAAAGAAATCCAAGTGGATTTTTGCTTTCACGACAAAAGGCAGAAAGTGGAATAGCGTTTGTTTTGCAGCAGCCCTTACAGAGGCAGCACGCACCCCGCGCAGTAAGAGAGACGCGGCTTTGACTCTATGTGTTATTTTAGGTCTTATATATGTTACTTGTTATACTTTGATAGGTTATTTTGGGGATGTGGGAAAGCTCATAAATTTTCCCATATGTTAATAAATTACATCTTAGCTTTATGTCATTTCACCTTACTAGTTTTCATAGGAATGTTCTACTTTCCAGTAGTGGAGGAAACCTGTACCAATGTTGCTACAAACCTTACTTACAATGACCAAGTTACTCTACTGAATCTGCCAGATATAAACTCACCAATGAGGTGGGGGTGGAGGGAGGTGGAAATCCACAGAACAACAATGTGTCATCATTTCCATTCTTATTCTGCTGCGTGAATACTTCCAAAGATCACTGGGGAAAAAATTCAACGTAGATATTTCTCCTCTAAATGCAGTATCTCTTCCCTTTTGCCCATAATACCTCTACACTATTCACATTTCCACAGACTTCCACCTCCAATTCACAATTTGCTGATGATTTTTCAAAAAGCAGAAATCTCTTCTCTACATGGATTGTTCAAAGATCACTTGCTAATTGAGCAATTAAATAGATATTCACATACTGCTGTACCACTTATTGGTATAAAATGACAATCTAAAAAGAAAGCTTTCAAAACATGCATAGCATTTGAATTATTAATTCCACTTATTCAAATGTACTCTTTTAAATAATTTTGAGATAATTTTAGAGCTATAGAAGAGTTGCATAAATAGTTGAAAGAATTCCTGTGTATACTTCACCCAAGTTATCCAAATGTTAACGTTTGACTACGTTGTCATTCTCTCTGACCATGTGTCTCCATAGATATTATAGATTCATTAGGGCATAATTTATCATAGAGAAAACTGAAATAAATCTAAATGATAAGGATCAGGAAAATAATTCATTAAATACAGCACATACAGAATAATAAACAGGAATTAAAATGTTTAAAGAAATTATTATAAAGTTTAAGCTTATTAATAATGCTAAGTAAAATAAAATTATTAAAATTTTAAATGATTATTATAAAAATTATAGTATAATGCTTGTTAAATATTGTTAAGTGAAATTTTAGAATACCAATGTGACAATATGAAAATAGATTAATATTTAAAAAGCATGAAGGGAACATTAAAAAAATAAATGTTGCTATATAAATTTTGTTGATTAGGATTGTGAATGAAACTTCTCTATTTTCTAAATAGCACAACTCTTGATAAGTTGTTCCTTAAGATTTTATGGATGGCGACTTGAAAGTAAACAAGAGCAAATACTGAATTTGAAAAATTAATCATAAGATTACAGAATAGAAGCTGTAAATTGAATCACATATGATTATACTCTTATGTTTCATAGAAGAAAGAAGTGGTAATTTTTCCTAAATAGAGATAAATAGAATTTAAAACAGAGAGCAGATCATTTAGATTGAGATTTCAAAAACAAATTAAGCTCACACAAGTTTGTGGCGTTTAACAAACAGAAAGCTAAATTCTGCTACATATCAATTTAATTTTTTTTTACTGTTTTATAGGATGCAGTTGAGTTGCTTTGAACTTGATATTTCACGGGGACATTTTATTCTCTGGGTATTACTAGCAGATATGTGCAATCTTGCTGCCAGACTGAGTACAGACCTTTAAACCAATGAAACAGATATTCTTAAGCAGTTAGAATTTAAAATAATTAATATCTAGAAAAAAGATGAGTCTCTTAGCGAAACATGTTCCATATGTTTTAAAATAAATTTTAAAAGTTAAACTGCCTTTTCAACACAAAGGGAAACATGTCTGAAAACAAAATATTAAAGATACACTGAATTCTGCTGCTAATGTAATTCATGATATAAAGAAATCCATACTGGAGATTTTAAATATTAGATGTTTATTAGACATGCAAGAACAAATAAATATTAAGTGGACAGTTTTAGCAATAATAGATGGTGAGTTTCTGAAAAGAAATATCTTTGTTTATCAGAACATCTAGTCTATATAAGATATAGGTAATCAGACCCTTAGTAAAATAATGTAGGTATGTGAAACTGAACTCTTTCCCATCACGAGACAGTCTAAGTAGGCTTAACACTTTAGAAACTGGTACTCGAACCCCAGGCTGCATTAAAGATAATATCTTTATGGCAGCTGAGATGTGCTTTATGGTGCATTAAAACTTTGCACAAAGAACATTGAAAACCTGAAGCTGATCATATTTCTAGAGGCAAACTGGCTTTTTTCTTTTCTTTCTTTCTTTCTTTTTTTTTTTTTTTGAGGAAAGGATGCTTTTATTCTGCTCACAGCTGTGTTTGTCATCTATTGTTACTTCACAGATGACATAATTCACAAGTTATTAAAGGTTTCACTGCAGTCTGAACTTTTCATTCCTACACGTTCCAAAACACTTTCAATTTTCTCTAACTACTCTCTAAAGCAATTTCTGTCCCAAAGAATAGAGGAGGAAAAAATATACTTTGAATATATAAAACACAGGCAGAGCACTGATCTATTGTGACATCTTTTTGAAAGAAAAGATGGGACGACTTGCTCATGGGTGTATTATGTGTAAGTTATTTCTTCTTACTCATCTTATAAAGGCACTTGCTATAAGAGATGTTAGAAATTCTTTACATTTTATACCAGCTATCTCTCTTCAGTCTTCACAGTTTTCATAGTTGTCAAGTTTCAAATACTACAGGACAACTTATTCTTTTCACAGTTATCACAAAGCCCTTCAACATATCTGCTACTGTTTGGGACTTCTCCCTGAACAAAAGCATGACCATAGTTTAATATTTTATATATAAAATTATATATAAATAAAAATAATGTATATGAAATTTAAAAGACATCTAGATCTGATGATAATAATGTATGTAAAAGGAACCTGCAATCTCTTCAATGTGATATTTATTATTTTTTAAAATTATATTTTACTAAAGTTTCAGTTTTACAAAATGAACTTGCTCCAGAGCCAATAGTTAACACAACGGTATTATGCACTTTGACATGTTTTGAGAAGTAGATCTCATGTTAAATGTTTACGATAAATAAATGAATAAATAAATAGTTCTGTGTCTATCAAGGTACATATACGTATGTGACAATATAAAATAAAATCAACAGCATGTATATTTATATGTCTAGAAGAAAATTATATAAACTAAACCTGTAAATTCAACATACATGCTAAGTAGTTAACCATTTTCTTTATGAAACAGAAAAATGAGCAACTGTTTTTAGTTTATGCATTTCCGTATTATTTGCTTTTCACAACAAGCATGAGTTGCATGAGTTGTTTTGAAAACAGGAGTAAAAATAAGTTATAAGAAAAAGAATGAGTCACATGTGGAATAAAATAAATGTATAATAACAATTAGTAATCAGAGTAAATCCACATATGTGAATCTGATTCAGAAGCTTAATACAATGTCAAAAAATAATTACAAAATATAATATATGGTAAATGAAAATAAAAATTAAATATATTAGTATAATCAAGCTTCTATAAAAATGGAGCAAAAGGTAAGAAAAAGAGATCACCCTCAAATTCTTTTATTTAATTTAGAAAATATAAAATCCTATAATGTATAGAAGGATCCATGGAAAAAATTAAAATTTAAAAGCACGGTTCTTGCTTTCAAAGTTAATTAATAACAAATATTGCATTCATGTACACTAACAGCCTAAGTGAACTGTACAGGGGCTAATGCTACAGACTCAACTACGTTATGATTTTGAGTATACTAGAATAGGACAATATTAAAAGAAAGACACCCTTTTACTAAATCAGGCTTTCTGTTGTTCTTAAAAAAAAGGTTACCTCGTCTCTTAAGAAATTAAAATTTAAACTTTTAAACTTTAAAACTTTAAAAAAGTTTCAGTAACTAGTTTCTAAAAGTGCCTCTTTTAATCGCTCTGCAAATACTGAGTGGCTTTCAGGAACTGGAGGTACAGAAGCAAGTAAAACAAATAAGCCACTATCTTGGTGAAGCTTACATTCTGGAAGGAGGGCAGAGGATAAATAAAATTAATAAGAAAATATGTAGAATGTTAGCATGTAATAAGGATGAGGAATAAAAATAGAAAAGAGGAAAAATAGAGAAGGAGGAGGTGGTTTTGCATTCAAAAGACCCACTGAGGCGATGCCAGAGTCAAGATCAGAGAGAGGTGAGGGAGGAGGCATGCTACTGCCTTGAGGAAGGGTTTCCCAGGCAGAATGGGTAATAACTGCAAAAGCCTAAGGCACCTAAAGAGTGAAGCCAGCTTTTTGGATCAAAATAGAGAGGGAGGATGTGCTATGAGAGGAAGTCAGGTAGTTGGAACACATTTTGTGAGACCTCCAATCTCATAACAAGGACTTTGCATTTACTTTATGTAGGATGAGAAACCAACAGAGGGTTTTGAGCAGGGGAAAGACACAACTGACTTGAGTTTTATCACCATCCCTCTCACTGTTGTGCTGAGAATATTTTGAAGGCAGATAAAAGTAGAAGCTGAAACACCACATAGGAAGCAATTACAAGAATGCAGCAATAGATGATATCTTAGAGAGCCATGCTAGTATTAGAGGTTACAGCAAATAACACCAGTATTCTATCCATATTCCCTGAATTTTATATTTCACTCCATGCCATCCAGCTTGTAACTGCCGTCATCTACATACCTTTGCTTGGGGCTATCTGAGGTTTGAAGCCACAAGAGCACTGTTTGATATATGAGGCCTGTCCAGAAAAAGTCCAGCCATTGTTAATATAACAAGAACAGTTTGTGCCACACCAATGTAACCGGGCAGCCAATGAGAGTGGGCTGGAATGTGCATGCATGAACAATGACGACTTCACTGTACTTGTCAGTGGAGGCAGTAGACGACCATTGAGTGAGCATGTGTACTGTGAGGGCATCGCATTCAAAGTGACTCAGCCGCTAGAGCAATGAATCTGCATCAAATTTTGTGTTAAGTTTGAACATTCCTCCATGGAAACTATTCAGATAATTCAGAAGGCTGCATCTATGGGCAACTAGTGATTGGCAGATTCATCATGACAATATACCAGTTCATGCATCATGTCTCTGTAGAGTTTTTTGGCAAAACATTAAATCACCCAGGTGACTCAGCTCCCCTACAGCCAAGATTTGGTGCCCTGTGACTTCTGGCTTTTCCCTAAACTAAAATAACCTTTGAAAAGGAAGAGATTTCAGACCTACAGCAAGATTCAGGAAAATACAATGGGGCAGCTGATGATGATTGGGAAGACTATGTGGGGTGCCAAGGTGCCTACTTTGAAGGGGACTGAGGTGTCATTGTCTTATACACAATGTTTTTTGTATCTTGTATCCTCTTCAATAAGTGTCTCTATTTTTCATATTACATGGCTGGATACTCCCTGGGTGGACTTCATGTGTATTTATTTATGTATACAGATATATTAGGTAAAGCTCAAAAGTGTAAGAGCAGAATGCAGATATCAGTCCAGCAGTACATAATCATGATCCTTGCTCAATTTTCAGTCCTGATCCTTTTCTTAGACCCAAAATCAATCAACTGAAAGAGAGGGTAGGAAGACTTGAGGAAAGATTTTGCAATGCCACTGTGAGTAGGCAGTAATGATTACACCAATTTTTCCCAAGTGATTGTGGCCATACACTGTAGAGAAAAGAATATACAAATCATTTGGGGAATAAGTGATACAGCGTATGAGTTAACACTGATACCAACAAACTCAAATCACCTACCCTTGTTAGAATACTTGTGTGGAGAGGCCAAGTGGAAAATGAGGCTCTGGTCCAGGTTTCTCTCACAGTAGGACCAATGGACCCGTGAACATACTTCTTGTTATTTGCCTAGTCCATGCATAGAGTACACAGTCAAGATGAACATACTCGGAAGCTAACAGAATGCTCATATTTTACAGTAGATTATTGTTCAAAAATACTCACCAATTCCCTTCCCCACCTCCATAGCAAAGTATATTTGCCTTTGCCATAAGATTTGCTTTGATTAATGAGATACTAACCAATGTGATATAGCAGAGACTTGAAATGTTATTATATGAAGGGGCTTGTCCTGTTGTACTTTTGCCATCGCCCTAAGAAAAAAAGGAACACACAGGGAAGGGACCCAAACCCAACTAGTCTTGTGAAACCAAGCCCAGCCAGACACTAAGAATCAGAGCTTGACGCAGAGCTACCCAATCCAGACCAGCTGAAATCAGTTGGGCGCCGGCCAACTCACAGACAAACGATCAAACATAGATACATGCTATTGTAAGGCACTATTTGTGGTGGTTTGTTGGATAGCAACAGATAACCAATTCCTAAAACATGTGGTATTATTTTGTAATATGGCATTGGGAAGTAAATAAACTGTTATAGGAGGATGGAAATAATAATGATGAAACTGTCATATGAGGCTAAAATAATGGGGACCCACATTATGTACCAACACCATTTGGTAAAATTGTTGCCTGCAAAATATGTGCATAATGAATTGGTAGAATCAGAAGGAGAAATAAATGGAAATTTTTAAAAGAATGATGTGTTTTCCATTAGCACATGTGATAAGGTACTATAAGAATGAGATATATTTTAAAAAGAATTGGCTATATTGCAAGCCCCTTTTAGGGAGAATATTGAAATCCATAAAGTTGCAATGTTGAAAAATTTAACTATTTTCAACCAAATGAAAGATATAGCCTTTATAACATGACCTCACCAAATCCAGTAGTTTCCGGACAGATATACCTTTAAAGTAGGAACCTTTGTTAAGACTTATGACTTAAGACTTAGATTGTAGCCTTGTTGATTCTCTCAACCAACAAAAGAGTTCCTAAAATGATTTAGGTCATTGTCTCACAGAATTCTGGCATGTCTAATATAAACATAATTGAGTCTAGAAGGAGACTTTTGTCCCAAAACAAAATTGTGTGAGTTGGTATAGCTCTAATACACAAAAAACTATGACATTCTTAAGAAACTTATATTTATAAAAATATGGCCAACATGGACTAAATAAGATTGAGACTGCTCGACTTGTGCAAAGATCAGAGAGCAGACCAAGGATCTTGACTAATTTTGTTCAGAGAGGTGTCAGAAATGCTATGAACTAGTAATTTTGTCTCCCTATTGTTCCCTTTTAAAATGAGGATAATTCTTAGGTCTCTTCTGCACCTATTTCATTACTCTATATTGGCTATGAGTGGGGCAGGTCAATTGTTTATTTTAGTTCACGGTTCTCCAGATCAAGAGATGCCACTACTGATAACACTGATGCCATGATTATCCAAGAGTTTGGGGGTCTCAAGTGGAGTAACTGTTTTTCACATTTTGGAGGAGTACCAGTATTTATGAATAAAAGAACAGACTGGGTTAAATTCAATTATTTAAAATTATTCACTATTTTACTTGTTAGTTTCATTTGTTCATTAAATTCCACATATGAGTGAAATCATATGGTATTTGTCTTTCTCTGACTGGCTTATTTCACTTAGCATAGTAGCATGATGACAGCTAAGGGGGTCGGGGGTGGAGGGACTGAGCAAAAAGGAGAAAGGACTCTTGGACATGGACAACACTAAAGTGATTGTAGGGTAAGTGGGGGTATAAGGGCACTAAATGGTAATGGAAAAAAACAATTAAAAATTTAAAACAAAATTAAAATAAAACAAACCTCTCATTGGTTGGTAAGAAAAAAAATTTTACTTGCTCTCTTAGTACACCCCCCCCCCCTTTGACTTGTGGTACAGTTGTGTGACAGCTTGGCCAATGAGATGTTATCTAACATGACACAGAAAGATGTGCTTGCACAGTTGATCTTTCTTTTCTGCCATTGCCATGAGAGGAGGCATTTATAGAGCTGCTGCTGTCACTTCTGCCTGGACCCTATGTTAAAACACAAATGTTACTGGACCTCACCTCAACCAGCAGTGTGAGGCTAGCATTCTGTTCAAGAGGTCTGCTTGAACCTTTTTATTTCTGCTTTATTTTCATTTGATGCCTCATAATATTGTCGCTAATGAGCCACTTGCTTTTTAGCAAAAGAAGTTCAACAATGGAGACATCAGTACAGAATCCACTGGTTCTTCCATGCGGGTGCGATTAAGTGATTAGATTGGGCAAATGCCTTGTAGAGTTCCAGCCCTATCCTTCAGGATGTATTATATGCCTTGAACTAAAAGTCCTGTATTGCTGCATCTCTGAAAATTAAGACTAAATGGGTGTATGGAGAAGTATTCCTCTCAAAACCATCCTCAGAGGCCCATTAAGGGAAATATGATTCCAAGCCCACAAATTTAGTCTCTTCCATGCCAGAGCTTCTTGTTGCGAACAAGGGACATGAAGGGACAGAATAAGGATTCTCATGGTCATTTGGTAAATGACCTCCCCCACCCCTTACCATGCCAGTAGAACAGATGTTAAAATAAGAAATTGCTACCCTGGATAAGTAAATTAACCCTGATTATCATTAGAAGACAGGGTTGCTGTTAAATAATGAGATGAGAGGACTATGTCTCAAACTCAAGAAACTTACCATGGTGACTCAAGGTACTTCCATGGCTGGACATAACTTTAAATAGGCTTAACTTCCGTGCCTAGGCATTTTCAAAACCAACGGTCACAAATAACACAATAAGCAAGGAATTTCTCTCTTGGATGAAGGTCTACAGCATCCTACTAGGCAAACTATGCTGTGTGAGAGTGAGAAGAATGTAGAATAATTAAGTCAGGGGGGACACCTCGTATAAGTTTATTTTTAAGGATTTTGTTCCTTTTGATGCTATTATACATGAAATTGATTTTTATTTACCTTTCAAATAATTCATTGTTAGTATATGGAAACACAACTTTTTTTTTGTATGTTGATTTTGTATCCAACTTGCTCAATTTGTTTATTAGTTTTAACATTTTTTGGTGAAGCCTTTAGGGTTTCATATATATAAGATTATATACATATAATCTTATACATGTAGGCAGTCAGTTTTAGTTCTTCCTTTTCTATTTAGATGTCTTTTATTTCTTTTTATTGCCTAACAGTTCTGGGTAGGACTTTCAATATTATGTTGATTGGAAGTGACAAGAGTGGGCCATGTCTTGCATGCAGGTATAATAAGAACTTGTTAATTTTAATTTGTGGAATCATCTTTTTCTAATCTTATTCAAATGTGTTTATGATTGGTGCAAAACCAATCTTAGTCATGGGGGAAAGGAGAGGATTACAGATATAGTGTGTTACAGGGTTAGGCTGGGGCTCAAGATGCTTAAAGTTGTCATCAATGACCTTGATACCATAACCCAGTGGTGAGGTTTAGAGAAGGTGATCAGAAATGCACAGAATGAAATTTATCAGGGGTGAGCACGAGGACAGAATAACTCACTTGGGGGAGTAAAACCAATTGGGAATCAATGTAAGGTATATTTCTGTCAGAAATGATTTGACATAATCCTACCTGGAGACAGGAGCTCTATGAATCTGTTCCCATTCTGTGGTACTAAGTTCTAAAAGGAATAGAAACTTTGAAAAAAATTTGGTCTATAACTTAAAAGATCATATGTTCAGATTGATATAAAATTTTACCAAACAATTTCAAGTACACAACTGTTTAAAAATATAGTGTTAATAGGAGTTGTGAATATCTAAATACTCAAATCCCTGAAAATTCATTTCAGAATAGGACCTTGCATGTAGGTTAATAATTTCTAAGGGATACACAGAAACTTTTTTAAGGTGAAGGATATGTTTACCACAATGCCTTCATTGTGGTGTGAAAAAACAAAATTTAACCTGGTGAGTTTCAAGATCTAATCGGCTTTTATTAAGGATTCATGAGTCAGGCAACTGGAAGGGCACTCTGGGGGATGTACAAAATGGAAGATTTTTATAGGAAGAAAGTTGGAGCAAGGGAGATATTTTAGCAAAAAAAAAAAAAGGCTTATTTTTAGACCAGGATGTGTTTTGGGGGGAAGGGAAGAGCAAGGGCTTTTTTTTTTACCATGGTGGTTGCCTTTTCTCTCTATGAGGGCAGGGGATGAAGAGAGCCCATGTGACCACCGTACTGGTGCTTGACCCAAAACTTCTAGTGAAAGAGCAATTAGATCAGGTATTAAATCTAGGTTTGGTATCATAAGCTTTAGCACAACTGAGACCATTTTAGATCTGTGGCTTTCTCTTTAACAGTGACAATGTGAGCATATACATATGTGCCCAACTCAGCAAACTGTACATGTTAAATATGTACAGTTTTTGCATATCAATTACACCTCAATAATCTGTTAAAAATTTCTAATGGACTACACGAACTACTTGTTCATAAAATATTCCTCTATTCTTAACACATTTCCTTCTACTTCCTCCTTTCTGATGTCAAAGGTTTATCAGAACTTAAGGAAGTGAGAAAACCATGCCTGCCAACATGATCAGTGTTCAATGGTCTTTTTAAATGTTTGGATACATTTTATAATCCAAAAACAGAAACGTTTCTCTTTTTCAATTTATTTTACATGAGGAGGGCAGCGATCCGAGTATGCACAGCTCAACCCAAGAGTTTCCAGCTCTTTCTCACTGGTGACGATCACAAGAATTGGAAGTTTCCTGTGCTCAGGAAGTTTAAGGTTTGGGATAATGTTATTTTTTCAACTTATATTTCTTCTTTATTGGATGCTATATAAGTTATATCAAATGAATTATAAAGTACAAACATAAAAGAGATATTTAATATCATATTTAAAACTTCACCATCCAATTTCCATGATCAGTTTGACACTTCTTTCTCATTTTTCTCATGATCAGTTTGACACGTCTTTCTCATTTTTCTATGTATATTTAGATATATTTTTACAAAAAAATAATTTTGTAGACATCATTTTGTAACCTGCCTGTGCCATTAATATTTTAGAACTCTCTTTTCATACCAATAAATATAACTCTATATTTTGATTTTAGTTGCTGCATATTATGAATGAACCTTAATTCATTGAACTGTTCTGCATTTTTTGAAATCAAGCTATGGTCAATATTTTACTATTTAAACAAGCATTCCTTATTAGTTACATTTTAAAAACAAAAGTGAAATCCTAACTCTATTTTTTAAATGTATCACATTTTTAAGGCTTTTAATATACTTTCCAAAACAGCAACTGTTTTAGTAATATTTGTAGAATTGTTCAATCCTAATATACTTATAACAAAGAACAATTGCTCAGAACAGTATTTCCTGAAGGAAGATGGACAAATCTTTTCTGCCCTCATTCAATGCTGCCCAAGAGAAGAGTTTGGTTCAAAGAAGTTTTGAGAACATGATATTGTTTCCCACACTTTGATATTCACATCTCATATTAGCATTTCAAAGACTCTAAGGCAGCACGAAAGAAACTTGTTCAATTTTTTTAAGCCAATGTATAGTAGCCAGAGCAAGCTGTTTGATATAATAGTTACTGACATGCATGCTTTAGGACATCCATTGCTGCTTTAGAATATACTTTGAAAATGCTCAAGTTTAAATGAAAACACACTCAGAATTTTACTCAAAACAAGCATAATATATATGATTTTTTGCTGATTATCATTTGAAATACAATTTAAAATAATTAGAATCATAAAGAAAAACAATAGTATCGTTGAAATGTCTCAGTCTGATATTGTTTCCAACTTTAGTGACTGCTAAATTTTAGGACAAAATTTTAGTTTTACTGCATCTGAATCTATAGCATATAAAGTTGTATTATAATAAGATTCTATAGTATATCTAAGAATGTGATTGGGATCAAGGTTTGTAGCATGTACACTTTGACAGCTAAGTATAGCTCTTATATATGATGCTCTTCTATTTTAGATGCTTTAAAATAAATCCTAAAGTAAAATTAATTTCATGGCCATTATATATAAACTAAAAAAAGAAAACCAAGATATTAATGCATAATCAAATGTCTGCTAACCATCTTCACTTTGTTTTTGGTTAATATCAACTTTTAGATGGAAATATAAGGATATATTGATCTTTATGTCAATCAAATACCTAGTTAAACATGAGTATAACATCACATCCATGTGTAAAAAACTGCCTTGTCAATCAAATGTCTTGTTATACACAGGTCTGACATCAGATTTAAGTATAATAAGATATAAGATTGACAAGTGATTAATCAAGTGTTAGAAAAATAAATTGTCCTTTGTTTTCTTTTTCATTTTTAAATGACACAGTTCTTAGTTTTTCATTTGTTCATTGCTAGTCCAATTTGTAACCTTTTACTTTAATTGCAATACCTGTGTCATAATTCTATTTAATTATTGTGCCATTTTTTACTTTTATTGCCATGTAGATATATATGATCTACATATGTTTATGATTATATAGTACTAATTAAAGGTCAAATATCAGTAGATACACAGTTTTATCAAGAGGATTTTTTTTAATGAGAAAGGTGGATTATGATGGATTATCTTGAAGAATAACAGCAAAAATTAAACCTCAGAAGAATATACAAACTTTAAATTGTTTGACATTTACTACTAAAACCTACAGCAATCCTATGTGCCACAGATGTCATTACACACTTATACTGGGTTAGCCAAAAAGTTTGTTTGTTTGTTTCTGTAAGATGGCTCTAGCAGCACTTAGTTGTCTTGAACTTCATTTGAAACAATTTCGTTAGATTGTATTGTGATAGCTATCATATCAGTGTGCATTTAAAAAAAACACAACTTATCAAACTGGTGAATTTTTTGTAGCCATTTCAATATTGAAAATGGAAGAAAATATGCAACATGTTTGGCATATTATGCTTTATTATTTCAAGAAAGGTAAAAAAGCATCTAAAATGCAAAAAAGAAAGATTTGTATAGTGTATAAAGAAGGTGCTGTGACTGATTGAACATTTCAAAAGTGGTTTG
>PVJD01007350.1:70858-85878 GCA_004026545.1 Mormoops blainvillei | reverse complement strand
GAACAGTGGCCGTTGCTCAAAGCCGCAAATGATGCAAAAGAGTCGCAAACTGCTCACATTTAATTTTTATTGATTTTTAATGCTGCACAAGACAATATTTATTTCATTTAATTCATTTATTTCATTTATTTCTTTATTTCTGTTTGCTGCTGTTATTTTAATTACTTCAAGAGAGAGGGAACCATTGTGGCCTTTTTTTTTCTTTATCTGAAGGCCGCCTTAAGCTTTCTAAATTTGGAATATTTAAGCAAGCGGAAAGGGAGAAAGGGGGTTTCGCAAAATCACTCAAGGGGGAAGGAAAGGCTGCGTTGTCAATCATGCCCTATGGTGGGTGATTAACTGCGTGTACAATTGCGTTTCATTTTTAATTAATTGTGCTTAAGGCTTTAATTAAATTTGGGGGTTCCCTTCTTAGAGCAGCTCGTACTGACGGAGGTGCATGCGCTGGATGATGTCGCGGCAGTCGTTGAACACGCGGCGGATGTTCTCGGTGTCCACGGCGCAGGTGAAGTGGGGGTAGCAGTAGTGGCGCCCGTCCCCGCTGGCAGTGCTGATTCTCTGCGGGAGAACACGGAAAGCAGGTCAGTGCTTCCCCTCCGGAAAGACCCCTAACCAAGGACCCTTGACCAGCTGCCAGTGTTACGGAGAAACAAATCCCAGCAAAGGAGGCACCAAAGCTACAATCGGCGTGGGCTACCCATGAAATAAAACTGAAGTACTGGATAGTTTAATCCCCAAATGTAGAATTCAGTCAATTTTCACCCCTGAGGATAAGGGCGATCAAAAGAGAACTAAAGGCAATCTGCTCACCAGAAACTCATCGCGGATGAAGTACTTGGCCCGGGTCACGCGTGGGTCCTCTCCGGGCTCAGGGGTAGCTATGAGGAACATCAACATTCTGTTACTCAAGGAACTCAAAGGGGCAGAGCCAGCATGCTTGCAGCAGGGCCCGCTCAGCTCTGGGGTCTCTCCGCATGCAAACGGGTGGGAGTAGCGATGAGCTGCGATGCTCCCGGCAGAAGGGCATACGTACCATCCTCAGGAGTAGTGTAGCGAGCAAACTCTGGAAAGTAGTCCTCAATCTTCGATTTCCCAGCAAGGACCTTCTCGGCGAGCAGGTCTTGCTTGTTGAGGAACAGAATCACAGAGATGGTGCGCAGCCATCTGATGGGGGGGATGGGGAGGGTGCGCAGGGTTACAGCCTGGCCAGAGCGCACCCCAGCCGCCCGCGCGGGGCCAGCGCCCGCTCCCCAGCACTTGCCCAAGATTCTGTTCTGTAATGGGGCAAGTGGGGGGCAGGGCGAGGCCCCCTGGAAAGTGGTTGGGGCGGAGCCTGAGGGCCACCACACCCACCTGTTGTTCCAGATGCTCTTGAAGAGGTTCAGAGCCTCCTGCAGACGGTTGGTCTGGTTGTCCTCGCGAATGACCATGTTGTAGCTGCTGCTGGCCACCACGAAGATGATGGCAGTCACGTCTACGGCACAAGCAAGCAAAGGGATGTGTGTCAGAGGCCAAAATGATCCGTCACAGTGAAAAAAAGCAAAATGTCCTTCAATAAGAGAGAGGCCCACGGCTCCCATACCATTGAAGCATTGGATCCACTTGCGGCGTTCGTCGCGCTGGCCGCCCACGTCAAACATGCTGCGGGAGAGAGGTCACCCTGTCACTCCACAGGACTTACCCTGGTCCCTCACGCTGAGTGCCAGAGGGAAGAGAACCATTCACTTACTGGAAGTTGACTTTGTCCACCTGGAACTTGGTCTCAAAGATTCCAGAGGTCAGGACGCGGCAGCGAAGCAGGTCCTAGAACAAAACCGAGGTCAACGGGTCTCACCGAGACCAACTGAAACGTTAAAATTGGTCATTCTAGAGCCAAAGCCCTGACGAGCTTGTCGAGAGGACTCTGAACTCTCTGGCTGCGTACCTGGTCGCTGGGGACGTAGTCAGCCTGCTTGATGACGTCGATCTTGTCCAGGAAGCTGGGAGGCAGAGACAGACACACAGGGCGCTCACAGTCCTGCCCATGCGCCCGCCCTTCCCGCCTCGCTGCCGCGGCCCGCTAAGGGACACCCTCAGCCCGCGTGCCGTGGGTGGGACTCCTGCCTGTGTCGGTTCCATCTACGACTCCAAGCTTGAATTGCGTACTTTTGGGTCTTTCGGCTTGGATTCCCTGCCCTCCCCCCACCCCGGGACTAAGGAAACCGAGATGCCGGAGTTCCTCGGGAGGGGTAGGCCTTCTTTCTACCTTTTAAGAATCTCACTCATTACAGAGAACAAAGGAGGTGACACGCAGGGGCCCTGCCTGCCCTGATCACGCTGTACAGGAAGCAAACACAACGTTCCCTTCCGGTTTGGTCCAGGGACTAGAGCAGTTCAGATACGAAATCTGGAGTGTTAAGAAACCTCGGGGCCACGCAGGCGATGGGTTCTGAGCCAGCAGGGAGCAGGCCCCAGGGCCGGGGTCTCAGGGACTCTCCTGCGCGACCCGGAAGCTGTGCGTGGAAAAGGGGCGGCCCCCCTCTCCATGGCTGGACGTGTTGCTTTTGTGTTGCTCGACTAAAAGCACTAGTAGGAAAAATAACTTTTGAAAGACTAGACTAACTTAATTGATATACAAAATTAAAGTTAAACCCAGCCTCTTTTTTTCGGGGGGGTGGGTGGGGGGAGCAACTGGAATTGCTTTAAAATGGGCTAATCAGAAAAGAAAATCCCGAAGGGGAAAAGTCAGTTTAAAGAAGTTCTGTAAGTTTTTTTTCCCCTTCCTTTTTACCAGTTTAGAGTTAGTCTGGCTGGGAGGATACACTAACTTGCCCAATCAGTCTTACATTACAGCACCAGGCCAGAAATAGCTCCCCAGCCGCCCTGGCCGCCAGCGCGTTGCCATGGCAACAGAACCACAGTTCTATAAATAGCTCATCAGTACCAAATCTTGTGAGAGAGACAGCTGGAGCCGGGCCAGCCAAACCCCAGTTCAACAAATAAAAATAGGCAGCTTAAGAAATGGGCAAGGTACCAGTATCTCAACTTTAACATGAAGGCCCTGAAGCCAGAAGCGGGCTGGGCCGGGCCGCCGGGCCGGGACCCCCCGGCCATTTTACGAGTTGTCAGCTCTGTTCTCTCTCCGAGTTTCTCAAAACTTGCCCTACGCTGCGGAGATGTGGCCACTTTCAGATAAAGCTGCAGGAGCCAATTTAATGTTGTGTTTAAAAAAATAGAAAGAAAAGGAAAGGAAACAAAACAAAACAAAGAAAAAACGCCCTGGCAAACTGCTCCAAGTGCAGTCCTCCCGCCCTCCCCGGCGGGCACCGCACTGCCTAACCCTCTACCTGTCCCTCTGACTTGGATCCAACACAAACGCAAACAATTCCAGGATTTCCATCTGTTTTGTGTTACTATAATTAGCACTTCCAGCTCTCAGTTCAAACTTTTGAGAAAATCAGGACTTTGTTGAAGAAGGGGTGGGGGTGGGGGTCCCCGGGACCGACTGAGATGGGCCTGTTTTTCTGTCCCTTGTGAAAATACACAAACTGGCTTGTCTATTAAACCCTAGGCAAGGGCAAAGCCATTATCAACTACCAAGGTGGGGGAGGGAGGCATCTTTTCGTCATGTTTTTCATGTGTTTAAATGACAGCAATAAAATATTTTTACATTATCCAAAGTGTGAGAGCTGCCCTATCTCCCTAATTAATTATGACTATCATCTTATTGCTATAGTGGTTATCATTTTGGCTAACAGGCATCAATTGTTTATATAAAATAATGTCCCTGCTCCAGAAAGTGCAATGAAGGAGTCCGAGCAACGTGAATCGGAGCTCGTCCTGACTGCAGGTGGGGAGAACTGGCCGCCTGCTCGGAAAAGGACTCGCTGGCCAGTGACTTAGGGCCACGAGGGCCGTGGCCGCGCGGACTGGGGAGGTCACTTACTACTGGGCGCAGTCAATCAGCTGGTACTCGTTGGAGCGCTCGTAGCAGGCGCGCACGCCCTCGTCCTCCCACAGAGCCTTGGCATGCTCATAGAACTCCTGCAGGTGGCAGAGAAGGGGGTCAGGGGTGGCCCCGGCGGGCTCCGAGGGGCCCTGCAGGCGGGCACGAGTAAGGGGGACGGGGGCTGCCCCCCAGCGGCAGCCGGTGGGGCTCTAGGGCCAACTGTTCTAGTCGGGGATGCCGCCCACCTATAACATTCGGAGCTGGGCCTTGGCTCCTGGGGGCTTTGGGGGCTTTGGGGAATGTTCGATTAACTGGGCCTTGGGCTTTGTGTGCTGTAGTTAACATATACAGTCATTTGTCAGAAGATGCACATGAGGGGACAATTAAGGGTGCCACAGCTCATGACTTCTTCTCTCGGGTGGCAGAATTTCGCTCATCCATCTTGAGCCAAGCCACAACGATCACTTGGGGTTTTCTTGCTTTGTTTGTAAACAGGAAGGATGCTAATGGAATGAACTAGATCTCCTCAGGGTCGCCATCACTGAGGTGTGCTTTGCTGGACCCAGGCGTGCCTGTGACACAGCGCAGTGGCTCCACTGCGGGGGTGGGGGGTGGGGCGGGGTACTGGGGACGGGGGCACTCGACATGCAGGCCAGGACCCAGCTTACGGGAGGGAAATCAAAGTCGGGCACGTTCATCACACTCAGGATGTAGTCCACTCGGAACTGGTTCTCCGGGTTGGCCAGTTCCACTGGGGGCACCAGGTTGCTCATGGCGGCCACGATGGTCTGAAAGAGATTCCGCGAGGGGTCAGGGGCTGCTCTGTCTAAGGAGGGCGGGGGGTGCACGACAGAACGCGAACGAACCCACGCACGTACTTCAATGGCCTCCTTCAGGTTGTTTTTGATGTCCTGCACCTTGGTGGCCTTCTCACTACAGTGGGAGTGAAGAGAGAAAGAAATCATATTGCATCACGTCGAGGAACAGGGTCGCTTTAGTCACGCGACTCCAACTAAGCACAGTATTCTGTTCTCCGAGGAGCGGAGGGCTCGCATCTGCGCAGTCTGCGGGCTCCGGATCCAAGGCGGTTTCAAGCGACCACCTCCCGATTCCGTCCAGAGGACGTGCCGCAGTGGGACTGATTTGCGAGTTGGCATCTAGACGAGGCTGCTATACTGTACCAGAAGTTGGCCCTGTCCGGTCCCTCCCTCAGCGGTGGTCACGTGGGCCTCAAGCCCCCCACCTCCTGCTCACCACTCCCTAGATGTCATCAGCCTCTCTGCTGGGTGGGGGGAGGGTGTCGCTGTGGGCTGGGGAGGAAGTTTCACAGGGTCCCCCTTGGGGCTCACTGGGTCACTGGATTAGTGGGCCGAATGAGGGCGCTGTGTTAGGTGTCAGGCTATCATGGCTGGTTACTTATGTTTGTTTACTTATTGAATAGTCAGTGTCGCTGAAGCCAGCGGCAATGACTGACCTCTCTAGTTGGTGTTAGCACACAGGGACCCTTGGACAGGCACGGGAATGCAACTCTGCCCCAGGGGTCTTGATGATCTGGGGCTTTTGCGCTGGCGGGGGGTGGGGGTGGGCAGCATCCTCCTCTTTGAGGTTAGAGGTTTTGTTGCTTTAAAATTTTCATTTTGACTTGGACCTAGAGTGGCCTCAGTCACTGGTAAAGGCCACACCCTTGGGCTTCTGGGCCTGCACTGTGCCCCCCACCCAGGATGTCTATACCCCATTACATCAACTTAAATGCTGCACCTCTGTCCAAAACTGCCCTTCGCTGGAGGCTGGGCCAAGAAGGTGCCTCAGTTTGTGTTTTTAGGGGATGAGAAAGGACCCCTGGCTTGGGGCATAACTTTTGGCCACGCCCACTGCCCCCACCCTGACTCGGGGCTTTTGGGGAAGTGGGGGCCCTGTGTGTGTAAGGAAAGCGCACCTACTGTGCACACGGCCCTGGGACATGCCTGAGGAGGAAACTGAGGCCCAGAGGGAACGTCTAAGTCATGGGCAGAAGGGGCAGAGCTTATCTTTCTCTTGCTGTAATTAAAAAAAAAAAATCTCTTTGAAATTCCCAAGCTTGGAAGCATTCACCTGGTCGCTTCACCTAGAGTCCTGGGCTGGAGGCAGTGACCCCTCCAAAGACGACAGAGAATTAACAGAGGGCATGCGCGGCGGGGTGGGGGTGTTAGGAGCAGCCAC
The DNA here is from genome assembly GCA_004026545.1 of Mormoops blainvillei. Classification (NCBI taxonomy): domain Eukaryota; kingdom Metazoa; phylum Chordata; class Mammalia; order Chiroptera; family Mormoopidae; genus Mormoops; species Mormoops blainvillei. Next base: position 79,751 of record PVJD01007350.1, on the reverse strand, counting down.
AGCCTGAGCGTTAGTGGGGGTGAGGGGGGCCCTCGTGCCCGCCTGCCCACCGCCCTGCCCCCCAAGAACCTGTTCTTTCCCGTTTCACCTTGGAGCACACTCTGGGGTTTCATCTTCTGAGATCGAGGTGTGCGTGTGTGGGGGTGTGTGGGGGTAGGTGGGCCCGCGCCTTCCGAAGGGGCCCCGGGCACCCTTTCCAGGCTCAGCCTCTTCCTGTTACACTTGCCTTGGAGACCCCACTCCTTCACCACGACGGGGGTGGGGTGGGGTGGGGAGGACAGGACAGGTGGGACTCAGGCACCCCTCATGGCTCTGGAAGTGTGACTGCCGCACCCTGGGGACTCAAGGAGCAGAGGGGCATTAAGGGGTGGGGGGGCAAACCAAGACTGAGGGGCCGCCCCAGCTGCTGTGCCGCCGGACCCCGGCCCTGCAGAGAAGGGAGTGGGACCCTGACCCCTATGGGTCAGTGCAAACTTGGAGCCCCTTCCTGCGATCAGGACGGACGTCCAGACTTGGGGCTACGGTCTAACGTCATCCGCACGTCAGCGTTTTAAAAGCACGTGCGCCTGACTGCCCCTGCCAGTTACCTAGGAATCAAACTCAAAGGAGACCCCACAGGACAAACCCATTTCTAGTCACTGAAGTCGGGCTCCATTTCCAGGGAGACGAGAGCCAAGAACCTTTCCTCTGGTCTTAAGGTTCCACAATAATTAAGGTAAGCTGCGTCTGGGTACTAAGTACCCAAATGTACGTGCAGCCAGAGAAGAGGATTTCCAGAAACGAGGTTCTTTCATTCAGCTTGATTTTTGGGTCTAAGTAGTAGTATGATAATTGGAAAAGCTCCCGTCTTAAATACGGATATTTTGAGAACGTGTTCAGTATTCATCTACGTATGTGAGTAGGTGTGGGAGTGTATCAAGTATAAAACCGCTAAAATAGGAAATCCGAAATCTAACTCGGGCGTGTAATACTCCAACATGAAACTCTGCCGTTGAAGCGATCCCTACGTATCGCAGACGGAGACACGCCCGGCTCTGGCGGGCTCAGCATCGTCCGGGCTACCGCTCAGCGAACCCAGTGCTGATTGTGAAATTCAGAGCAAAGTTCCTCAGGTGTTAGGCCAAAACGTGTCTCAACTGCTAGAATTCTAATGGTCTAAAAAGTTGGGGCTGGAAGCACCTTCAGGGCACTGCAGCTCCCCTCCCCCCCATGTATGAAGAAGCAGAGGAGCTTGGTTCGAATCCCAAGTGTCCCCCTCAAAGTAGTGGGGGCCACTGTTCTCTACCTTCATGCTTTTATGGGGAAAGACAGACAAAAGAAGAAAGACAGAAAGACAGACAGGGACTGCTGAGACATGCAGAGAAGTTTTATTAATCACGTGTGTTAATACTTGTGTTTACTGCAGACCAGTCACAGGGAGAAGAGCAGGCAGGTTAGTAGGGTCGGGGGCTAGCACAGCATCTAGTACACAGGGAGCTGTCAAGTAAGGACTCGCCACTCTCTCCGCGCCAACTTTTGGTACAGTACACTGACAATCAGTCACCGGCTACACAGATGCCTATTTTGGCGGTTACACTAACGTTTTAGACAATTAAGGATTTCATTCCAGTTTTTGGTTTGATTTTTGTGTTTTTGTTTTTGTTTTTGTTTTTTTTTCAGTTATCTTTAGAGGTTAAGTAGTAGGGCCCCTCCCCCCTCCCCCCAGAATAGTATTCTCATTAGCAGTTCCTAAGGCGGGGCAATTCCAGCATGCACAGGGTGGCGGGGCATAGCCGGGAAGGAGAGACACGGGAAGCCACCATCTAGGGATAATACACTCTAAAAAAAACAGATGAACAAACGTGTGTCAGTTACTTTGTCCCGTCCCAGGTCTCCTTTGCCCCTCCCCGCCCCAGCCTCAGAAGCGAGCTCTCGGAGATGCCTAGGCTCGGTGGATGGCCCCGCACGGTCTCATGAGAACTGGCTGCCTGGCGACAGCGTGCGGAATGTGCAGGCGCAGCTCGAGCGGCTTCCCTGGCATGCACGTGTGTGTGTGTTGGCGTGTGATGGGTGGTGGGGATGCAGGAGTGAAGAAAAACAATTAACTCGATAATGAATGGAAAAAAAAAAAAAGGTGGATGCCATCGCCCATTTCCTGTCCACTAGCTAACTACTGTGCCTGGGACAAAAGTTAATTTGATAACTTTTAAAAGACCAGAGGCTTCTTGAGATCATTCTTAACAATGACCTGCCCCCCACTCAGGGTGCCCAGCATTCCCCCCCCCAAATTAAGGATGGTGCGGCACCACATATTTTAGTAAGAGGGAAGTTTTTTCAGAGGTCTGAAATTTTAAATCAGAGCAACCACTGGGTGGATGGAATTTAGTAGTTTTAAGAAGAAGCAGCAGGTTCAAATGGAGAGCTGGGGGTATGTGTGCAGGCTGGGGGGCGGGGAGCCAGGGGGGTGGGGGTGGTATAGGGTGCTGCACAGGACAGGAGCCATAAGGAAAAACAGCGATTCTCAAAACCCTAAACTGATCGTCTAACGCTGAAAGCTGGAACTTTCCCCCAGCTGCATCTAATTATACTTTAAGGATGGCCAAAAAAAAAATTGTTTTACACTGCACGTGCGGCGAGATGTTGTGGAATTTTTATGCGTCGTTTGCAAACGTATACCAGGATGGATGATGGACCTTAAATGATTTGTGTTTTCTTCCCGGGGCTCTGCCCTGTTTCCCAGTATGATCTTCATGTGTGTCTGGTTTTGAATGTGCCTACCCTTCGCTGTTGCTCCTGGCAGCCTGCGGGTCCTCTTCGCCGCCCCTTTTAAAGAGAGATTGAAAGCTCACCTAATCTGCAAGGCACGGCAATTCCACAAACCCCCGCCCAGCCTCTCTACACTCCTAGCGAAGGGCCGCGTCCGCCATCCCATTCCTTCTCAGGTCGCCTTCCTGGCTAACATGGAAGGTCTCCGGGGGCTGCGGGCCTTGGAGGGGAGAATTCCACACCTTGGCTGCAGGGTTAGCAGAGCCCTCTGGAGACGCCCCGTTAGGGACAGAGGGGACTGGTAATTATTTTCTTGTGCGTTCACTAAATGTACGTGCATCGGGGAGCCAGGGCGGTGGTTTGCCTCACAATTCTTTTGAGAATTCAGCAGCGCCGAGGAAGACTCGCTGCGCTCCCAGACCTCGGTCCCCGGTGCGGGCTCTGAGCGCGCAAAGGTGGGGCTGCGGGCCGCGGCGGCCCGCGACATCTGGTGCGATGTGAGGACCTCCCTTCCTGCAGTCGGGGAAACTACATAAAATGTTTTTATTGATACATAATTGTTCCCCACAAAGTCTCACCAATTAAAACCACGTCTGTCTGGGCTCGGAAAACCAAACCAAACAAACAAAAAATAAACTACCTCTCAAAACCCAGTCTTCACACACCGGAGGGCACCCCCCGCCTTGGAGGTCGGAGGGGCAGCATGGCTAAGCTGTCTGGTTTTCCATCGATCAGCTGATTAGCTCAGCCAGGGTTAATAGCACTGTTTTTGTAGCACTCAACGGAAGGAAGAGAGTTAGCTATGCGTTAGGAGAATCCGAATTTGACCTCCGTTTCTGAAAGTCAGATTAGAATCACAAGTTACTCTACGCAGGTCGCCGGCACGCAGCCTGCGGGTAGTTAAGGCGAGTTGACAGCCCAGCAACTACGGAAGCGCGCGTCTGCGGGAGGAGGGAAGGACCCACGCCCCTTCGCGGACCGACTTCACAGGGAATTCCTAGCCAAGGAGGAAACCATTTTTGCTGCGATACCACAGTGAGGAAAAAGAAAAAAAGAGGCTTGTTGGACAAGATAAAAATAAGGTTTTTAGAGTCACACTAAGAAGTCCCCTGTCTGTCCCTTTCACAAGCTACACATAACATCCTTGGAGATCACCTATGGCTTCCTCTACAAAGCAGGCAAACTTGGAACACCGCTTCCTCTTTCTCAAAAAGGAAAAGAGAAAAGAGAAGTTCTGCTTTAAATGCCTGGTCTGCATTACAGACTGGCTCGCTTAGGGAGGAGAATCCTTTCTCTCAATTAAAAAAAAAAAAAATTAGGGCAATCGGCAGAGTAATGAAACTCTGAAGTAAATTACTGCGTGGGCCTCCCACCGGACTCGAACAAAGGTGCACGGTGGCCGCTGCGCCCTTTCGGACATGCCAGCCAGGTCCGGTTGCAATCAAAATATTTATCTAGGGGGACACGGTCAAATTAGTTTTGCTTAACTAGCGTTGTGAAGAAGCACTCCCCGTTAAGTTGGGGGGGGGCGTTATGCAAGAGGTTTTTCTTTTCAGTGACACGTTCATACAGCAAGAAGTCTGTTTCGGGTTTTTGTTTATTGACCGATGACCACCTCTGGTGGCAGGGCCTTCCTGAGGGGTGTGTAAGGAACTAAGAATTTCAGACTCGCGCTCTGATGAGGGCAGGCGACTTGTTTTAATGAAGAGCACGGATGTGCATAGCGAGAACTCGCCAGGAGTCGGCCACGAGGCTGGTGCCATAGCCCATCCTTCTGACTTCCTGGTTAAAGCCTAAAAGGTGCCCTGAACTAAAATGGCCATTTGCATAATGTCATCCTTTCCCTACAGCCTGCCCCCCGCCCCATTATTTGGTTTAAGAAATTCTAGAATTTTCCATAAAGTACTGCCTTCAGTGCAGTTCTTTAACCTCTGAAAGGTGATAAAATCCATTCTTTGTTTCTCTGGTGCTCAGAGACAGTAAGGCCCCCCCTTTTTTTTTTTAAATGAGTGTTTCGGGTTTTTTTTTTGTTTGTTTTTTGTTTTGCAGGGGTGGTGGTGGTGGTGACTGAATTCAACTACGCCACCTTGACTTGGTCTCCCCCTGAGACTAAACAAAGTATGACCGAGGGCTCCGTTTTCACTGGCGCCCTGGCTGAGGGAGGGGGACGCAATGGCTGACCAGTTCGAAATGGCAAACCAGTGCCCCCAGGGGCTTCTCATCTGGGGGTCTGCTGCTCTCACACCAGGAAAACAAACGCTAGTCCACTTTGCTGGGGTCTGGCGGTCTCTTTTCATCTTTATTCCCACTGTCCTATCCCAAGATGTCTGGAAGGACATTTCAAAGGCAAAAGTACCCCTCAGTCCGGCCAGAAGTTCCTAACTCCCTGCCTTTCCCCCACTTCAAGGTCCCCTCTCTCTGTCCCGTCCCTTCAGGCAAGACTACTGATTTCTAAAAAGGGAAGCCACGATTTGCCCATACTATTAATTCCAAAGGTGGGGGACGAAGGATTAGAAGGGCTGCCTCTTCCAACTTTGTTTTGTGTGAGAACATTATTGAAACAATGTTTCCCTAATAGTTTAAAACATCCTGCTTTGGTGCAATGCGCCGAAATCTGCTTGGGGGGGGGGACCCCACTCTGCAGCGGTCAGTGTCGCCTGACCAAGGGGGGTGGCCACGGCCGGTGGCGGCCATGTTGAGGGCCCACTGCACCAAAGTCTGCAGCAGAGCCGACCCGGGGGGCAGGAGGGCGCTGTTACCCAGGAAAGGGGAGGCTTTTTTGTTTTCCCCCCCAAGGCCGGTGCGTTACTATTACTGCCGTCACTGTTTGTTGCTGCACCAAACACTAAAAAGAGGGAGGGGGAAATCCCCAAAGAGCTTCTCCCAGGCTTTCTAATGCGCGGGCTGGAAAATGAAGTGAAGATTGGTTGCCCAGTCCCCCGAGCTGCCTAAACTTCCTAAAGGTCGGGGTTGAGTGTGCTCCTGTCCCTGGCCTGGCCCGGCTTTGACACTTACTCTCCATTAAACCCATTAACATGCAGGATCCTCATTTGCTTCACAATGGTGCTTTTACCAGACTCTCCAGCACCTAGAAAATGAAAGCAAGTCTCAGGTTATGAAGGGGCATTTAACACGCTTTGGCAGGGGGAGGGCTGCTGCTTCTCCGTAGAAGCCACACGCAAAACAAACAAACAAACAAATAAGCAACAAATAAAATAACTGACGCCTCAAAAATGAAATGTCCAACTCTGTACCCCTGCAGTATTTCACCATCAGAATAACAAACAAGAATTAAAGGTTTTGCTGTTTTCAGGGCTTTTTTTTTTTTTGGTTGTTTTAAAATTTGTGGAGTGGGAAAGCAAAGGGTGGGGGAAGGAATGACGCAATTTTTGGTGGGGGGGTGGGGGGTAAAACTGAAGTTCAAACTGTGAAACTGAATCCTTGGGACCTGAAAATTCACCAGTAAATTGCACGTGAATGTATAGGGCCACCTAATTCACTGCGCGTCAGGTGTTTCATGGGGAAACGCACAGGGCCCAGGAGCCATGCCCAGATACTGCGGAGTGCAGATCAGCCCTGACGCAGCCTCCCAACGCCGCCCCGATGCGGCGGCTTCCCGGGCAGGTTTCTCTCCCCTTGGGCTACTGAAAAATCAGCCCCTGAAGCCGCAACAGGGCGGTTCACCCCGTTGCCCATCCTCCTTTCCCCGCAAACTCGTATCTTTCCAAAGACAAATTCTCTCTGGATTCAACAACCATGTTGGGGGGTGGTACGGAAGACCCCCAATTTGTTGTCTTCTGGAAAAACACCTTTTGACATCAAATATAGTGCTTGTAAACCACCACATAAACATGTTAACTGTAAGAAGAGTTAAAAAGGACCAGACTTTAATCATAAGGAAAAATATTCCTGGAAACCACTGCATTTTCAAAGATTTCAAGCCCTTCCCAACTTAAAAGTAGGAAGGGACACATGCCTCCATTTTAAGTCACCTTACATTAGTAAAAATATTGAAAAGCCACATTTCCAAGCTGGAAGGAGGATTGCTGTTTTTTTCATTTCTTTTTTTTTTTTTTCTGTAAATGCACGCTCTCCCACAAATCCTTGTCTAAACTGTATTTTGCCCCCCTCCCACACAAGCCTGTCTTTACCCACCCCTTTTCACTTTTAATTTTCCCAATTTTTTTTACTTCCCAGAGAGCAAAGCATTCCTCCTTCCCCTGCCTTTCACAAGGCTGTAATCAATACCTGTAAAAGTTAAAATCTGTTTCCACAGAAACATTGATTTCAAAGCAAACACTCTATCTTAATGAGCCTAACTCTCATAAATTAAAAAATTAAAGGCGCTAGTGGGGGATCCCACGAAGACAAAGCGGAATCGTTAAGTAGGTTCCCCACCAGTCTTATTTCCGAGGTGTTAGGGTGCGGGACCCTTCTTTTATGGGTACGAACAGACCTGTGCCTCAGTTTCCACATATGTGAAATTAGAGAATTGGGCTGAAAACGACTGCAAGCTCTTTTGTGGTGCTGTAATTCACTCAATTTTATGTCATTACATTTAGATGGATTAAAAAGAGCTCTTGGGGCATCACTGTTTCCTCTTTTTTTTTGGGGGGGGTGCATTATTTGGCAAGAATCACCATTTAAAAAAATGCCAAATGCTTCGCTCTGGCTCGTGCTGCACACACCTGTACCAGAGGCCACCACTCAATGGTGAGAAAATGTAGCCATAGAGACCAGGACACCTGGGGAAGGTTACCCAGAGTGATGCAAGGTGTGGTCAACGTAACAGCCTCAAATTAAGTGGAGACTTTGTGATTCCTGCACAAAGGTGTTAGAAATTTAAGGTCCCATTAGCACCACACTTGTTTTAAATTAGTATTCAGCTAACAAGATAGCATTCCAAGGCAAAGATTCTAGACTTTTCCAGGCTTGTGCTTTGAAATCAAAATTATATGCATATCATTATCCACATCATGTAATCCTACCTTTAGAAGTTTTAGATAAGACCTCAACATATGTATCACTTAATTATTGAAACGGCAAATGCATAAACACCGAAGAGACTTATTTTCACTTAATTAATCATTTTCAGCTTTATATAAATCTGGACTCAGGAGAACAAAGACATGACCCATCCAAAAAAAGCAAACCAAACATCACCACAAAGAAAAGTCAGCTTTTACGTTTTATTCTTTATAATTAAGCTGTTTTGTTGAAATGTGACTACGAACTAGGTGCTAACCTAGCAAATTCACCAATTAACTCAGATAGCCAAATTACTAAGGAAGTGGAAAACTTCCATAATAATTAGTGCTTGTGTAATTCTTCTGGTCATTTCAACAATTTCTTTTAGGCTTCTTTTGTTTTATTTTATTTTTTTTCCCCCAGGGCAGCACTTTAGGAAAAAAGGAGGAGAGGTCATCTCCTTACAGTTCACAGCCCCCCCTCCCTTTTTTTTGGCCAGAGTAATTAAAAACCGCAATCAAAAGAGAAAACCCAGAACAGACCAAATGTCACTTGACAAACAACTAATTAACGTCTTTTCATCTCCTTCCACCTGGAAAAAAGTCTTTTCAACCCCCCCCCCCCCGAAAAGGACAAAAAACGCCATTTCCAGATCAAGAAGCCATTTACAGACAAATGTCATTTTCCAGTTCTGATTTGTGAATGTCTTTTTTTCCCCCCCTTTTTCACAAAGCACTCCCAATGTGGCCGCCTAACAGGAAAATGTGTGTGTTAATCGTTTATGGGGGGGCGCTGCTGCGGGAGGGGGGGGGCGTGAGGGTAGCTGCTACAATTAATTCTCTTCTTTGCTTTTCAAAAAGCCTGCATGTCTGGAAGGGGAAAAAAAGGTCATACTGTAAAAATGACGTGTCATTTGGCTTCACTGGGCACTTAGCGTACTAACTCCATTTTTTTTTTTTTTTTGGTCTTATTTTATTTGATTCCCCTTCCCTTCCTTCCACCGCCGGCCCGGCCCGGGACACGTCTGCTCCGCGCACACAGTCTGTCCTGCCGAAACGCACCAAGTCGCGCCCAGCGGCCGCGCGCGCCCTGCTCCCCACCCCCCACTCCGGCGCCACGACTCGCCCGCGCCCCCTCCCCCTCGCTGCACCACCTTTACCACTCCGATCCCTTCCGAGGG